>PVLD010003272.1:99758-113240 GCA_004027595.1 Dinomys branickii | reverse complement strand
ACCGAGCTGCTTTTTTATTTTTTATTTTGAGACATGGCCTCATTAAATAGCCCAAGCTGCCCTTGAACTTGAGGTCCTCACACCACCTCAGACTCAGGAGTAGATGGGATTACAGTTGTGGGCCACCATGCATGTCTGGATGGGTTCTCTTTTTTTGCTTGGGAGTTCTTTCCCTTTTTTTTTTTTAAACACTAAACAGATTGCAAGTCCCAACCTCCAGAAGCTCCTAGCTCAGAGGAGGCTCTGGTTATCTGATGCTGCACAGCCAATCCCCCAGAATCTAATGACTTAAAACAGCGGCCTTTGTTTCTGCATCTCTGTGTCTGTGGACCGGGAATCTGAGAAGGGTTGGCTGACTGGTTCCGGCTTCCAGTTGCTTGTGGTTGTCCTCAGCTGGCTGGGGCCGAACAATGAGGGATGGAAACAGCTTGGCACTGGCCCTGCATCATGCCCTCCCCATGGAGTCACAGACCCTCTCCACAGTCTCTAGCTCAGGCTGATTTCGAGTTTCTCAGAGTATAGTGGCCTCAGGGTGACCAGACTGCTCACACGCTGGCAACCTGGCCGTAAAATTCACATTATTTCTGCCACAAGTTACAAGTCTGTGCAGTTTCAAGGGAAGAGGCTATGGAACTCACCTCTCCATGGAAGGAAGGCCCTAGCCACTTTCTAAGAAGATCACACCAGATAGGCAATACTGTTTTTGCTTAGTTTTTGGAAAATGTAATCGTGACACCAGTTTTGGGTTTTTCTATTTTCCTGCCTTCCTTCCTTCTTGGAAGACTCAAGATCACATGTTATATATTTGCTGACTTTAACCATATCTATGTTGAGGATCTTTCCCCAGATGAAACATCTTATCCAGCTTCTCCTCTTGTTTTGTGAGGAGGTTGAAGCAGGGGGATCATAAGTTTAAAGGCAGGTTTGGCAACTTCATGGAACCCTATCTCAAAATTTTAAAAAACCGTTTATTTATTTATTGGTACCAGAAATAGAACTCAGGACCTTGCACTTGCCAGTCAGGCACTTGTGCCACTAAAGCTATATCCCCAGCCCAAAACCATTTTTTTTTAAAGGATACTTCCTGGGTTGAAGCCCCATACAGAAAAACAAAATCAAGAAAAACACCAAAACAAAGACAGTGTAAATTTTTTTAGGACTAATTTTGCATACTTATATCTGGTAATCTGAACAACTAATTTGAAGACAGCAATATGCAATATAACAGCCATTGGTGAATTCCTATCATTTTGTTCAGTGAAGCTCTATATCGTTTCTAATGTTTTTTAAATTATTTTTTATTCTCTTTAATGGTTTGACCAATCTTGCATTCTTATATCTGGTACTGGAGCAGCTTCACTGACAATAGCAATATGTAATATAACAACCACTGTTAATTCCAATCATTTTGTTTTGAAACCCTGTATCATTTTTATTGTTTTTGTGTTGTTTCATTTTTGTCTATGTTGTTGTTATTTTGTAATTTTTTTATTCTCTATAAAATAAAAAACATTACTTTGAGACACACACCAAAAAAGTGAGGAGAAAGAAAAAAAGATTAAAAACAAAATATTTGGGGCTGGGGATATAGCTCAGAGGAACAGCATCTGCCTGGCAAACATGAGATGATCAGTTCGATTCCCAGTACCAAAACAAACAAACAAACAAAGTGGGCTGAGGAGATAGCTCAGCAGCACAGTGCAGGCAAGCACAAGATCCTATGTTCATTTCCTGGTCAAAAAAAAAGTTTCAGTGAAATAAAAGAGATACAAATAGTAAGGGAAAAAAAGACAAGACAAACAAAGAATAATTAAATTCTGACAAATCAGTTCAAGTTAGACTGATTAAAGAAGAAAATTATTTTTATTTATTTTATATATATATGTATATATGTATAATTTTTTTTGAGACAGGGTGTGACTAAGTAGCTCTGACTGGGCTTGAACTAAGTATGTAGACCAGAGTGTTCCATCTGCCTCAGCCTCCCCAAGTACTGAGGTTACAGGCGTATGCCACCATGCCCAGCAAGGACCAAATGCCTTGCAAGCTAAAATAATAAAAGTTTATAAGATGGGAGAGAGTTGGGTGTGGTGGTACATGCCTGTAATCCCAGCACTTGGAGGCTGAGGCAGGAGGATGGTTATGAGTTTAAGACCAGCCTGGGCTACAAGGTGAGCTCAAGGCCGGCCTGAACTACATAGCGAGACCCTGTCTCAAAAAGACAAAGAAACAAAAACAAAAGATGGGAGAAACTAGGAAGTAAGGCATTGTAGAAAGTATGTTTAAATCTGAAGCAATAGCAAATTCAAAAGCTTAGCAATGTCATGCTAAGAGTTTTCAAAGTGGAAAGCTTTGAGACAGGATCTCGCTCTGTAGTCCAGGCTGGCCTCGAATCCATTCTGTAGCCCAGGCTGACCCCAAACTCCCAGCAATCCTCCCGCCTCAACACATCGTCAGTGCAGGGATTACAGGTGTGTGCCACCACGCCTGGCTCAAAGTGATTTTAACCCATTCGTAGTTCCCTTCTGATGGGTTCTGTGTGCTGTTGGGTTGTCCCAAGGTTGACAGAGTTAGACAGCTTTCGTCCTGTGGTCAGAATGGCCCTGAGTTATTCCAAGTAAAGCCGCCCTGAACTCCAGCATTCCTGCAGGAGTGTCTTGCTCAACCAGGTCCCTCATCTCAACCACAGAACAGGAGAACTATTTGAGCAGCTGTTTTCTCATTTCCACCAACAATGGACAGAACTGGTACCATTAAAATGGAAAGCAGAGCAGTTCATAGGGTGCAGCTTGGATGCCCAGAGCATTAGTCACCAAACTGGCTGACCTGCGTCAAAACCATGTGACACAGGGAGGCTCAGGCTGCTGGGCAGAATTCTCACCATGATGCCTCTGAGAGACGATTTTAGTCAGGAAGGAAATGAAGTTGGACTCCTGGGATATTTTCCTCCCCAAGAGCTGCTCAGCCAAATGATGAGTGACAGCAGCACAAGTTACCCTGCATCCCTTGCCGAAGATCATGAAGCCATCTGCTGGTGCTCTGTCCCCGCCCAGAGGGTCCAAAGGGGAGGCAAAGCACGCCCACAAGCCTCGTAGCACAGGGAGGACTTGTAAATTGGGGTACTGTTTTGTTTTGTTTTGTTTGTTTCCTAAGAAGAGCTCTTCCAAATTGGGCTGAAGCTGCCCTGAGAGTTAAGGCCTACTACAGACCCCAGATCCCGCTCCTTCCTCCCTACAACATTAGGCAAGTGAAAAGCTAGTGACTACTGCTTTCACACAATCGTACTCATTCTGACCAAAGGACTGGTATGAAAGCTGTTAAACTTCATCAACCCTGGGACTGTCCAACAGGACACAGACCCCACCAGAAAGGAACTACAAATGAGTTTTTAAGAAATCAAACTAAGGGCATGGTGATACCTGTAATGTCCACTAGCCGGGGTTGGAGAAGAGGCTGAGGCAGGAGGTTCCAAGTTGAAGACCAGCCTGGGCAGTTTAGCAAGACCCTGTCTCAAAATAAAAGCGTTTTGGGGATGTGGCTCAGTGGTAGAGTGCCCCTAGTTTCTACCCCAGTTAGAAAGAAAACAAATCAAGCTAAATTCTGTATAGACATAGCTAATCACTCTTCCCTTGAAAAACTTGCTTCCTTAGTGTATTAGTTATCAATTCTCATGTAACAAAGCACTCTAAAACTGTAGCGGTTTAAAACAAATATTTATGATTTCACTGTTTCTGAGCGGTCGGGACTTCTGGAGTGATCCAGAGCAACACAGCAGGGTGGTCCTGGTTTCAGAATCTCTCAGGCACCTGTCATCACTGTCAGGACGCTGGCAGACTGCAGTCAGCAGAAGGCTTGGCAAGGGGCTGGGGACACATTGAGCGGGCTCATTCACGCCTGTGGCCTCTGGTTCCTGTCCACTTGCTGGCTGGGGGCCTCAGTTCCTTCCTGCACGGACATTTCCGGAGGCTGTGTGTATTCTCCTGACAAGGCAGGGGGAAGAGAGGAGATATGTGGGGCGTTTTACGACAGAGTCTCCAAAGTTCACACATCACTTCTACTGTATCATCTTCCACAGAAGTCAGTCAGCCCACCCTTCAGGGGAAGAGAATTAGACACCACTTTATTCTTTTACATGATTTTGGGGTTTTTTGGTGCTAAGGATGGAACCCAGGGCCTCGTGCAGGCTAGACAAGTGCTCCACTCCCAAGCTACACCCAAAGCTCGACTCCATATTTTTTTAAAACAGGGTCTTGCTAGGTAGCCCAGGCTGGCCTCAAACTCATGGTGATCCTCCTACCTCAGTCTCCTGCATGCTGGGATGATAGGCGTGCACCACCACATCGGCTCGACACCGTCTTTTAAAGGAAGGAATATCAAAGAATTTGTGGACATATTTTTAAACCCACCACAGTTGTTCTCTGCCAGAAGATGGCTCTTCTGGCTGGCTCCCCACCTCCGGCCACTCGTTTCAGCTTCCATCTGTTTCTCTTCCTTGAATACTGGGTCTCTGGGTCTCCTTACTCCCTCCCTCTGCTCTGCAGGTATCCCAGCCTCCTGTGTCCCACCACTGGGACAAACTCTTTGTCTTTTCTTTTTTTCTTGCTTGGTTGGTGCGGTGGATTAACTAATAGTCATCTTGTAACACCCAGCTGAACTGAAGCAGCATGGTGCTGGGTGTGGAAGGCCCACCTGAGGATTGCTGCCAACAATGTGAAAAGGAACCTGGAGGGGAAGAGGGTGTGCTACTGATTCTCTTACAGAAGCCTGTCGTGATGGTTTTCCTGATACGATCTCAGCTGTTCTCATCATGGGAGGAGGCGGGTCCTCGCTGTCCCTGAGGTTGGCTGCACTTCTGTTTGGGGGAGCTCTGGTCCTTACCTTGAGTGTCGCTTCCTGGCTCCAATGCAGATCCTTCAGCTTCTGGCAGAGACCCTTCATCCTGCTAGTGCAGACTTTCCAGCTTCCACCACTGACCTGTGGGCCTTCCCACCACAGATCCTTGATACAGACTTGCATGAGACACTGTCATGGGCTCTAGGCCTCCAGCTGGACTGGACTCATGGAAGACATTGCCATGGGCTCTAGGTCTTCAGCTGGACTTGTGCAGGATATTGCCATGGGATCCAGGCCCTCCGCTGGATTGCTTGGGTCTCTAGTGCGTGGACAGATCTCTTGCATTCTTCTGCATTTGACCTTTTGGATGAATGTTATAAAATAATCCTATAAATTATGTGTCCCGTATTAGATCTTTTCTCTTGTAAGCCCTGACTATAACAATTGGTTTGGTTTTTATTCAGTGCTGAGGATCAAACCCAGGGCTTTGCATATTCTAAGAATGCCCTGCCCACTGAGCTATATCCCAGGCCTGGCCCAGACTTTCTGAATGGCCATGGCTCTGTGGGCCCTGCAGTCTCTTCCAAATACTCAGCTCTGTTGCTATCTGTGAAAGCAACCACAGGCCACACAGAAATGAATGGGCTTGACTCTGCTCCAAGTGTGGTTTATTTGCAAAACAACCTGCCAGCCCACTGGCTATCGTTTGTTAACCCTGCTATAACTTATACCATCTTCTTAGATCCTTTGCCCTGGTCGCCAGACACATCTGCCTGCCCTCTGGGTGTGTTCTCTTGGGCGTCTCAGAATTTGCTCAAACTCAACCCTGCCTGTATTCTACTGCCTATGCTTGGTTCTGTCTTGTATTCTGTCTTGTATTTGCTGGAGCCAGAAAACAGATCATCCCTTCCCCACCTCTCACACCTAGTCAGTCGCTGGATAGTCTAATTCCTAGAGTCATCTCAAATCTTTCCCTTGGCTCCATTTCCACTGCCATCACTCTTGTGTAAGTGGCCCCTGAGGCCTGCCTGAAACTTTGCGTAGTCACCAGGGCTTGGCAGAACAGCGGCCTGCCAAAGATGTCTTTGTCCTGTCACTAGAACCTCTGAATATATTGCTTTCCATGCCAAGAGGACTTTGCAGATGTGACCGTCCAGGGGGGCCAATGTCATCAAAGGCGTGGAGAAAGAGGCAGAAGGGTCAGCTCTGGAGAAGGGATGGGACAGTGGGAGCCAAGATGGCAGCAATGCCCTTAATGCAGATACCTCTGGGAGCTGAAAAAGACGAGGAAAGGGATTGTCCGAATCTTCATGTACGCAAAAGGAACCAGCCCTGCCCGCACCTTAGATTTACTCAGTGAGTCTGACTTTGGCCTTCTGACTCCAGAACTGTAAGTTACTACATTTGTTGTTTTCAGGTGCTAGAGCTCTGATAATTCATTACAGCATCAATGGGAAACCAATGTGCTTCCTACCCGTTCCTCCCATCTCACTCCACTCCAGCCGGCCCTCCACGCCCCAAACACAAATATGATCTGTCACTCCTCGCTGAGAATGCTTCAGCAAGTGCCTCCACGCTAAGGAGAAATTCCAGTCTCCTCACATGACTGCTCCCCAGCCCCGACCAACTTGTACCCTTGCCATACCCAGTGTTGTTATAACGTTATGGCCCATATGTTGTTGTGGCCCCACGTTAAATGGAATGCCCTCCCTCCCCTGCCTGACTCCAAGTTCCCTTCAGTTCCCAGTTTAGGCATCACTGGCACAGGGCCTGGTCCCTGACTCCACCCTGAGGCCTGTCCCTCTGCTGAGGGTGTCACCGTAATTCCCTAGCACGCCCTGCCCATGTTGTTATGACTCACCTCTACCCACTGGCCCCTGCGGACCTGGCATGTATGAGTGGGGAATCTTGGAGACTTACGGGGTGCAAGTGAAGGGCTCCAGCGTCGCCTTATGTCCCTCTAAGAAAAGCGGAAGGAAAGCCCCCAGGAGGAGAGATCTGGAGCTGACCTGCCCTGGTTTTTCTTTCCGCTCGGCCTCAGTGGGGAAGGTGCCTGGAAGGGGAGTCGGGCGTCACTGCCCCATGGCTACAATTAGCGGAGCTTTTCATTCTCCCTGTACAAAGAGCAGAGAGCGAATCAAAGGGAGATAAAAGTGAACGTCCCACAAAAGACATCACGATGAGGCAGAAGGAAGGAGTGTGGTGGGAGACAGAGGCAGAGGCAGGGAGGAAAGCCCGCAGCCCAAACAAAGGCCTAAGGCCAGCCCATCCCAAGAATCAGACGGTGGAGACAGAGGACAGGACGAAACCAGGCTGCGCGGGACTGAGCAGCCCTTCAGCCACAGAGGAGGGGACTGAAGGAAGATAAAACATCCAGGTAAACGCCAGGGAAGAGGGCGGAGAGGGGCCCCAAGTGGAGCTGGGACAAAAGCATGAAAGACAAGATCCGCCACCACCCCATGAGCCACTGCATCAGGACAAAACAGAGAGAAGCTGGAGACAAAGCAGAGGGAGGGGCGGGAAGGGAGGGAGCTGTCCGCAATATCCTCAGGGCTGTCTAAGGGGCTGCAGAGGATTTGGCCGGGGAGGTAATCAGGACACTGGCCTATATTTAATGAAAGAAATCCTACCTGATAAGCTATCGTGTCCTTAAACTTTAAATCCATGAAATATAAGAAGTAAACATATATAAGCAAGATGGCCTTGAGCTTTCCAACATGTACATGCTTTTTTGTGTCTGGCTGTTTTTTGTGACACTATGTCACTTGTGGTACAGCAATTATCATTGCTGTATAATATTCCATTGTGTAAATATGCCATAGTTTATTTATCTGTTCTTCTATTGGGTGAAGGTCCACCATCTTTTGCCTGAAACCTTGAATCCACATGCATTTCAGAGTTTTAGACAGGGTATGTGTGCTCTGTATCATATGTCTCCCAGGCAGGGTCTGTAGCACTGTGAACAAGCATGTCATGGCTTATATCTAGCTATCTCCCCAGTGATTTATGTTCTCATGGGCAGGGCTTTTGGGAGCTGATTGGATCATGGGGGTGTTGTAGTTTTGGGTTTTTGCAAGGGGAACAATATAATACAGGACACAGTTTTATAAGACATACAAAAAGAGAGGAGGAAATCTGTCCATACACTAAAGACCAAAGAATCCAGCTGAGGGCCTGGATCCCATGGTAATGTCCTGCGTGAGTTCAGCTAAAGACCTAGAGCCCATAACAATGCCTTCCAAAAATCCAACTGGAGGCCTAGAGCCGATGACAATGGCTCATGCAGGCCTGTTTCATGGATCTGCACTGGGAAGGCCCAAAGGTCAGTGGGGGAAGCTAGGTCTGCGCCACTAGAATGAAGGATCTGTGCTAGCAGGCTGAGGGATCTAAATTTAAGCCAGGGAGTGATGCTGAAAATAAGAACCAGAACTCTCCTGAAAAGTACCATAGCCATCCTCAGCAGCAGTGAGGTCCTGAGCTCTTCTGAATGTGAGGAAAGCCGAGCTCCATTAGGAAAGCCAACATGACAAGCTTCTCCAGGAGACTGAGCAGTGCACCATCTTTCCCTCTAGAGCCAAGAAGCGATGCTCAAAGTGAGGACCAGAGCTCCCCTAAAGTGACCCAAAGCCATTCCCACAACAATGAGGTCCCGAGCTCCTTTGACGATGAGAACAGCCGAGTTCATCAGGAGAGCCAGCGTGACGAGCTCCTCCAAGAGAAACAACAGCTCCTTACAGCTTCTAACGGCTTCTAACAGCACCTAACAGCTTGTCAGCTCCCAACAGCCTCTCTTCTTCTGCCCCTTATGCTGCTGGCAGCAATCCTCAGGTGGGCCTCCCACACCCAGCACCACGCTGGTTCAGTTCAGCTGGGTGTTACAAGCTGACCACCAGTTGTCAATGCAGCACAGGGGAGCTGTACTTGTCAGTGGGCCGGCCCACCCATGAGTGTATAGCTAAATGTCAGATTGGGAGGCGAAGCCTGATTGGAGGAGGTAGGTCAAAGGGGCATGGGCTGAAGGATCTATCCCCTTCCCCTTTGCTTGATCTCTCTTTCTCTGCTTTCCTGCTGCCCTGCCAGGAGCTGTTCTCCCTGCGGTCCCCCTCTGCTGTGCCACCCTGCCTTAGAGCCAGCTAACTATGGACTGAAACCTCCATGTCTGTAAGCCCAGATGACCCTTATGAGTGTCAAATACTGTGTCTTAGCGACAAGCAAAGTAATTAGACAAAATACATGAATGTTTCTGCAAGGAAACAAATGAAAATTTGTCCTATGAGTAGCTTCACCTGAGTTCAGGTCAAGAATCCGGATTATGCCATCAAATAAGAGATGGCAATGTTTTTGGTGTTTTTGGTTTGTAAGCATTTTTGTATTTCATAGTTGAAAATTAGCACTTTTGAGACTTATACTTTCCTAGTTCCCAATAATATTTGCTTTGGGAAACCCTGGCAGAAAGGCACCACCTTCTATACAGGTACAAAAACCAAAAATCAGAAATAAAGGCCCAAAGTCTTCTTTTATTCAGGTTTTTTTTTTTTTAACAAAGATGTGTTTTGTTTTGTATTCTATTGTTTTGTTTTTGCCATACTGGGGATTGAGTCTATGGCCTTCACACTGAGCAAAACTCAATTATTTTTCAAATTTTTAAAATTTATTTTACCAAATTGCCTGGGAAGGTCTTGAATTTGCCATTCTCCTGCTTCAGCCTCCCTGAGTGCTAGACTACAGACCTCAGCACACCCAACTCCTAAAGGTGTTTAAGCAGTGAGATATTGTCCAGAAAGGATTCAAAGCTGGCTAAACAGGGGTTCAAGCCCTGATTCTTCGGGAGACATAGAAGGCCACACATTGCTGGCTGGTCAGCTCTCCCATTACCAGGGTCTATTTGAACACTGTGAGCCTTTGTTTTTATTACCTCAGCTCCTAATCTTATAAACTGATTCTTTTGTATAATTTTAAAAGTGCACTTATTTCTTTTATTAAGTCTTTTAGTCCTCTAGTTCTGTCTTATCTTGATCATTCCTTACCTCTATTTTCTCCTTTATAACTTTATATTATATTCTTTTATCTCACCTTATCATCTCCTTTTTGTTGTGACTGTGTTATTTTTTCACATCTGAGTTGTCTCTCTTGAGGCCAGATTACTCTGTGCTGGGAAAGATGCCTCCCCTCTTGAGGCCAGATTACTCTGTGCTGGGAAAGATTCCTCCCTTGGGAGGTGTCCCTCAAAATTTCAGCTCGAGTTTTGACCATGAATTGGCTGTGGGACTTTTGAAGGCTTGAGAAATACTTGGTCTCAAAGTAGGAAGTTGTTTTAAGTGATGGGGATTTCATTCTAGGCAAGTATTTCTTTGTTCCTGGAGATTAGCCCACCAGGCCTGTACAATAGCTTTGACACCCCTTCCCGGTCCCTGTTCAGTACTCATTATGCTTTTGAGAGCCCAAGGGTTTTACTACATGGTGAATCCTTCCCCTAGTTACTTCCAAAGGGAAGTAGAAAACATTGTCCCTCTAAATTGTGAGCTGGAAAGGAGTAGATGATTCTGTTCTAACCACTTAATGATGGGCCTTAGGAAGAAGCTGCCTCCTACCTGACAGAGACACCCTTTAACAGCCAGACAGAGATGACCTTGGACCCACTGGGGGGACATTAGCTCTTGAGGTGGTGCCTGAACGAAGACACTGCTCATGCCTGTACTCCCAGCACTCAGCAGGCTAAGGCAGGAGGATCGCCGAGAGTTCAAGGCCAGCCTGAACTACATGGTAAGACCCTGTCTCAAAAATAATAAAAATAAAACAGAATGAAGACACCCCCCCCCCCCCCCCCCGCAACTCCAGGAAATGTATTGCTGTGGAGCAAGGGGCTAGTTACATCTGCTCCTAAGAGCCGGGCTGAGTCCTAGCCTACCCTGTGTCCTAAAGAACTATCCCTTCTGTCCCTGCCTGAGGATTAACTCCGATGGCAGGGGGAGACCTGGAGGAGGGGCCTGTGTGTGCCTGGGCCTCTAAGGACCCACGGAAGGAAGCCTGGGGCGCAGAGTGTGAGCTAGGACCGAGCTGTGGACTCACACCTGGCCTGTCATACCCCTGTACAGTCCTGCGTGTCTCCCCACTCCTGTGTCTCTCTGGTCCTAGTTTTGTCTCAAGTTCCCCCTAGACTCTGGCTCCACTGTGAGGTGTGAGGGTGGTGAGTCCACCCTGACGATTTGGAGCCTGTCTTCCTGAACCCCTCAAAGGTCCGAGGGCTCGAGGGGCTGGGCCCAGCCGCTGGGGACCTGGGCACTGAGTCAGGGTTTAATTTTAGTCCACTGAAGCATTTAGGTGCATGTTGCCTTTTCTATGGTTTTAATAAGCCTCTTCATTTCCTCTAATTTATTTCATGCTTTTCATTGACTGCTCTATTTTTCTTTGCTATGTTTACTATATTTTTTTTCCTTAATAAGCTGGATGCTGGGAGCCCAGGCCCAGGGGAGAGCTGAGAGACAGTCACGGCCCATGTAAGGGAGGCTGCTGCTCAGCCCGTGCTGGTCCCCCAGCTCCCCCTCTGGATTCTTGCAAACTTCTGCCCATGGAATTCAAGAGCCTCCAGGCCAGAGTTCTCCCCTGGGGTGATAATAATGTATTTACCTAAACTGGTAACCGGTCAAAGTAAGGAAGCGATGACAACACTTTTTTAAATCAGAAAGATAGCACATACTCGTCATCAAAAATACAGAGAGAAAAGTATATGAAATAGAGTCTGCCATTTCCCCTAAACCTGGGTTCTGTCCCAGATAAAGTTTGCTACCAGATGGGTAGGAATAGATTCACTGCATAGATATACAAGGAGTGATCAAAGTATATGGTGAATGTTTAAATTTTTTTTAAAAAATTATTATAATAAAAGACACATTGCTATTACTCTCACTCAGAATCCTTCCCCTAGGTTTGAACACCCTTGTCCCGTCATTCTCGTCACTTGCTAAAACAGTTCAAGTTCTCTTTGGTGAGTGTCTCTATGAACTGTGATCAAAACAACAGTGAGCGCTGCTGCCGTCAGATGGGAAAGCAGGTGCGCAGAAGCAGCACGGTGTGTCCTCACCCACTCTATTCGCCACCTCAGGCGTCGTGCAAACTTTTGCTTTTCCTCAAAGTCAGAATAACTATGAGTGGTGAATGCTTTGAATTGATTCAGGACATTGAGTCAGCCACAACAGTTCGACAAAAGACACCTGCCCATGTAAAGTAGCCCAGGTTCCCAGGCCACTGGATCTCAGAAATGGGTCCATTCAGCAGTGGGGAAGGCAACACTGGCTGGGCGAGGATCCTGTCTGCTGCATCACAGCCATCTGGCTGTGCTCTCTGGTGAATGATGTGCCTCTGGGCTGCCTATGTCCCTGCAGAAGCAGAAATTTCTCCATTCAAGCAGGAGCCCCCAGATGGGATTAAAGGTGGGCAGGTGCCTCCCTTCAAGTTCATGTGTACAGATAGCATCAAGTATGAGTCAGGCCTGAAAGTCTGTGGGGGGCTTTTCCCAATGCCTGATGCACTCCTAGGGGTGTCAGCAGAAGCCTTCTTCCCAGTGCATCTACCTCAGGGGAATTTTCCCTATACTGTGTGTGCATGAGACAGGGCTATAGGTAGGAAGGTGGGGCTCCCTGCTGGCCCACTGCAGTGGGTGAGGAGCATGTAGTTGGGTGGCAGATGGGGAGCAGGTGCAGGTGGGAGAGGATGGATGGGAGCATGAATGAGAGCCTGCACTGAGAGGAAACAGGTGTGGCTCTGGTGAGAGCAGGTGGCAGGAGAAGCAGGGACAAGAGGGGAGGAATACGGCAAGGAAGCCTTGTGGACCCGCACGCCTGACACCAGCTGTCTCAGGCCAGGCACCTGACCAGGTTAAAAGGTAAGAGCTGCTCACCACCCGAGACAACTGCTGTGATTATTGAGTTAACCAGTTACCTATGGTCTCCAAAGAGTGACCATGAATTTCATTAGTTGAAAACTAAGACAGATTTCATCTTTCCCTTTTTCTCTAACGCTTTGGCTCAGAGAGCCATCAGAGGGCCACAGCCCATGGGGCCCAGTGCTGGGCCGATCACCTAGGAGCTGCCTGGTATGGTGGGTGGAGGCTCTGAGATCCTGGGGGCTTTCACCCTGGTGGTGAAAACATGCTGGGGGCTTTCAAGTGGGGCAAAATGTACTTGTTACATATTATGACTCTTGAAAATGTCCAGGATAAAGGCAGGAGTGTTTTGCTTTTCAATAAATGAGTCAGATGTATCTGGCACCATCCCCTATACCCCAATTAATGATGGGAAGAACTTTTCCCCCCTTGAAGAGAGATGTGATTCTTGGAACTATGGCATGTATCATGTGACTCTGAGAAAAAGAGCAAGAAAAATATTGTGCCCTTCCTAACATGATCATGCCCTAAAGCAGTGCCAGCTACTGACAACCTCTAGACTTGTTGCTACCTAAGGAAAATAAATCCCAATTTATTTAAGCACCAGTTGGCTGTTGTTTGTTTGTTTCTCATCATTGAAAAGCATTCCTAGCTAGCCGTGGTGGAGCACATCTGTAATCTCAGCACTCGGGAGCCTGAGGCAGGAGGATCATTGTGGGTTTGAGACCAGCCTAGGCTACAAAGTGAGCTCAAGGCCAGCCTGAACT
>PVLD010003272.1:0-99658 GCA_004027595.1 Dinomys branickii | reverse complement strand
TCACTGTGGTCTAGACCCCTAGCTCTGCTCTGGTGCCCCACCTGGCCCTTTCCCCAGATGCAGGCCCTGTGTTATTCATTCAGTGCAGGATAAACTAGGCTGAATGCCAAGGAAGTGAAAAAGACAGCTTCACCCCAAGGTCCCTCTGCCCCACTTCCCCCTGAGCATCCGAGGTGTGCAGGGCGCAGCCCACTGGGAACCAGAGCCCGACTCCCTCCCAAGGTGACGGTACAGCTGCTGCAGTGGCATGTATTTGTCTGCCTCCTCCTAGGATCCTGGGACACGTAGTCTCATCTCAAGAGACTTCCCAGACAAACTCAGGGGATCTAGACAGCCTGGAAAATAAAGAGCAGACCACAGGGAATAACTGAGGGTCTTCGCTATGTTATCACTTTCCTGCCTTCCTTAGGGGACACAGAGGCTAATCCTCCATAATGGTGCTCTTTCTCTCCTTCCAGGGCTCCTCTGCCATCTGCCCTCTCTTCTCCTCTCACCTGTCATTCATTTTATGGGTTCCGCGTCTCCGCACACTCGCAGTGCCTAGGTCTTTTTCCCCAGGCAGACCTCCTTCCTGAGCTCCAGCCTCAAACACCCACCTTTGTCTTTCACATCTGCCCCTGGGCACCATGAACTGAACAAATCCAAAACGTAAATTTTTCTTGTCCCCAAATCTGCTCCTCTCCTTGCATACCTTAATGGCACCATCATTCCCTATATTGATTTCCTATTGCTGCTGGAACAAATCTCCACAAGCTTAGCGCTTCATAACCTTACAGATTTATTTTCTTTGGCTCTGGAGGTCAGAAATCTGAAATGTGTGCCACTGGGTGAAAATCAAGGTGTAGACAGTGCTGTGCTCCAGGGAAAATCCACTTCCTGCCTCTTCCAGCCCAGAGGCTGCCTGCGCTCCTGTGCTCCTGACCCCTTCCATCTTCAATGCCAGCCGTCGCTGCGCTCCCATCTGTCATTACCAGTCCTCCGAGAATCCTGTGCCTCCCTTTCAATTTGAAGGACTCTTGTGATTGCATCGGGCCCACCTGGGTAACCCAAGATCACCACCTCCTCTCAGGATCCTTAATTTAGTCACATCCGCAAAGTCCCTCTTGCCACTGAGGAAATGTATTTGTAGATTTCGAGGTTTGTGATGTGAACACTTTGGGTGGGGCTGTTATTCTACTTAGCTCCGGCTTTTCCTGCAATAACGCTGCCTACCGTGACTGAACACTTCCTGTATGTTACGGTATCTCACCTCCTCACGTGCTGGGTTTACAGGCATGCACCACCATGCCTGGCTGGCCAACTCTCCTTATCATTAAGCACCTAGAAAGAGTCTTCTAGGTGCCAGATCCCAAGTAGCACCCCTGTCACTCCCAAGCAGGCATTCCTCAGTAACTCTTCGCATAACACGTCTCACTCTGATGGGTTTGTTGCTTTGGATTTTACTGCCCCCCCAACTGAAAGGGAGGCTCCATGAGAGCAAGGACCTTGGCTTTCTCCATCAGCACCCAGAAAGGTGTGCAGCATAGACAGAGAGCCCAGCCAGCTCTCACTGTCCGCCAAGACTCCCCCGCCACCGTGCTCCTGTCTGTGCAATGAGGTTCTTTTCAGCGGTTCTCTCTCACACACAGTTCCTTCCCCTAAGAAGCCATTCCCCCTTCTTCCTAAGACCTACACACCTTTAAGGAAGTCCAGCTACCCGAGTCAGGTGCCCTCTAGAGCCCCCACAGAGCCCCCACAGCTTTCCCTGGTGTATCTCCCTGCGCCACTGATGTTCCCACTGTCCGGGCCTGCCCAGTGGGGAACTTTTAGGGTCCAGACAAGGTTTCCTTCACCTTTGCACCCAGGGACTGGGCAGAGTGCTGGGCACTCGCTCAGAGAGTGATCACTGCATAGAGAGGTGAGGAGAGAGGGCCAACCCTTGTGCAGGTAGGGGTAACACTGCCCACCCTGTGTCCCCTCCCCTCAAGGTCTTGCTCCTGCTCGATGAGGAGGGCATGGCATTCATTCTGTATTTTGCTCCACACTAAGCAGAGCTCACTTCTGTGACATGGTCCTGAGGTGAACTATGGGCCCCGGAACTACAGTGTCCTTCGGTGCTCTCAGGGGATTAGTTCCAGAGCCCTCCGTGGGCACCAATATCCACCGAGGCTCAGGTCCCTCTCGTACCAATGGCGTAGTAGTTTCATATCACCTGTCACATCCTCCTGTGTACTTTAAATCCTTCCAGATTGCTTATAAAACCTCATGTGGTATAAATGCTATGTAAATTGTTTTGTACTATTGTTTAGGGAATAAAGACAAAAGCAGAAGTCTGTACACGCTCCATACAGATGAAACTGTTTTAATTGGTTTCAGTCTTGCTTGGTGGGCTTTGGTTTGGTGGGTGTGGTCACACTTGTGGATCTGGAGGGCTGAAGACACCCTGGGGGAGGTGGCAGTGGGGGTGGGTCAACCTCGCTCAGGCACTGGAACCTGGATAGCTTTCTGTCCAGCTCAGCGGGAGATGTTGCTGCTTCTCCCACCAGAAGGCTAGATCAGGGGTTCTATGGGTCCCTGATGTCCCTTGGTGGACAAGCAAACCTTCATTGCCTGAATCAGGGCAGCAATGCTGTGGATCTGCTGTCATGCCATGGAACGGAGAAGGCCAAGGGGAGCTGGTGGCCTTGTGAGAGGAGTGCATATGGGCTAGAGGGAGAAGAGGGGGACAGAAGGGAGAGATGGAACAGAGGCAGGCACGCGCTGCTGGCTTGTGTGACTCCACTCTCCTACTTGGAAACCCCTAACGCAGCCCCCTGGATACAGAACATCTCCTACCCCAACACTTGAAGCCCTTTCTCAGAACAAAAGGCCTGTCACCGAAAGCACTTATTTAACAATAACAGCAAAACGTACATGGTACAAAAACATTTTTCTCAAAAATTTTTCCAATTCAATTCAACAAATATTTATTTTCCTGAAAAAGCAGAGCGATATAAAGAAATAGAAACGTGTGGATTTGTTTCCCCTTGTTTTTGATTGAAAAGCCTATCGGTACATCCAGGAGAACAGCGTTGCCCCAATGAGCCGCAGCACAATGGGAAAGCATTTTTAAAATAGAAAAGAACACTAATATATAAATACGCCAAGGTAATTTTAAAATGCGGAGGAGCCTCGGCGCTCGACTGGGGGATGGGGCTTGTACTCACAGGCAACCTGTGTTCTGTCTTCCCTGTGGACTGGCGGGACACAGTTTAGTCCAGAGAGAGCGAACATTGTCATATCTAAAAACACGTAATGTGCAATGTCAAGCTATAGTCAACAAAAATATGTCTGAAAACATGTGAAAAATAATTTAGAAGGCAAAGGGCAGTCCAGAGAGCCAGTTTGGGTAAGGAAAGATACCTAATGAGAAGACAAAAGACCATGTCCCTTCCCTGGGAAGGGAATTACTCCTTTTATTCCTGTAAGTTCTAGAACGCTGTGAATCTAAAGGGCTTGCTGAGAAATCTAGAGTCAAGCATGGTGGACAAGATATGAAAACCCCACTAGGGATTTCCTGAGTTCTTCTATTGGAAGAGAAGAGCTGGGCATGGTGGTACGTGCCCCTGTGATCTCAGCACTCCGGGAGGCTGAGGCAGGAGGAGCACATGTTCTAGCCCAACCTGAGCAACTTAGCAAGCTGCTGTTCTCAAAATAAAAACTAAAAAGGGCTAGAGGGATAGGACAGTGTGAAGACCCTGGATTCCAACACTAGCACTGCCAAAAAAAAAGATAAAAGGAAAAAGAAGGGGAAAAGAGGAAAAAAAAGAGGAGGAGAAAGAGGAAGAGCAGCAGGGGGGAAGATGCCCATGGCTAAATGAACTGCAGCCACAAAACTCAGAAGAGCTCCAGTGGGCTGGGCCTGAACCTAGCAGCAGTACTCGACCCAGGTGCTGTGAGATCTTTATGGTTTCTCTCCTTGTGTGACAGGGATCTTGGCCATACCATGGCTGTGCGTCTATCTCAGTGACCTCTGTTATGCAGAACGTGACTCAGGCCAGGTGAGTAATAGGGTATAGAGTGGGGTGTGACCTGCTGTCTGGCAGAGGTGGGGCCTTGCTGGACAGGAGACACTGCCAAGGATGGCATCAGAGAGGAACAGCCCTGTGCCAACCGTGACCATCTGCTCTGGCTGGGACAATGGGCTTACACAGTGTGGATTGTGAGTTCAACAGATCCACCCAGGTGCATTCTCTAGCTCCTCCTCCAAGGACATAGCCAACCACTGCAGGGCTTGTAGAGCCCCGAAGTGAACTTGGGTTCCCGCAGGAGGGGTCCCTGCCTGCCTGGCCCAGGAATTAGATCTCTCAGACCCCACTCCATTGTCTTTCGGGCCTCAAGCCCTGGTCCACCTCAGCTGCCTGCCCGCCTCTACGCACTTCTTTGTCCCCACCCCAAGAGCAAGCTACAGAGATACTCTGCCTTTGGTGTCCTTTACCCCTCACCCACACCATGGACACTTTGGTCCCCAAGGCCATTCCCTGACTTAATCATTTGCAAATCTTTCTCTCTGAGTCTCCCAAAGTCCAGACTCTTCATAATTAGACCTGAAGGGAGCAGGAGAAAGAGGCTCACCCAGGGCCTTTGGAACCGGGTGGGGCAATCAGGTCATAATTGATCTCTATTGTTGCAGCTGAAGATTATTTATCCCTGTCCCAGAGGTGACTTGTCACTGCCTGCCCCACCCCCAGCTTTCCGAGGCAGACCTGCCTGCAGCCTGGAGCCCTGTCCTTCCTCCAGCACTGAGGTGGCTCCAGGGACAGTGGCCAGGCTCTCTACTCCTGTTCTCTCCCCTCCGTGTGTGTTTTCTCACTCTCCTGGGCCCTGCCACTGGGAACCCCAGCCTTGGGCCTCTGGGCCCTGTGCAGCCCTCGGGGAATTGGCTCCAGAACTGAAGCCGGGGTGGAAGAGAATGTCCCTGCAGCTGCGCCATTCCAGAGCTCCCAGGAGCTTTCCCAGGCGTGCCCTGGAAAGGAAGCGGGTGGGGGAGAAGGCACCCTAAAAATACATGTGTATTTCCCAGTGGCTGGATGGGCTCAGGAGGGCAGAGGACAGAACCGGGAGTGAGGCTGGATGTTCAGCTCTCCACTGTCCCTGAGGTGCAGGGCAGACTGCTGGAGAAAAACTCCCTGGAAAAGAACAGGGAGGAGAATTCTTCTACCCATAGATAAATCTCCCAGGGCTGCCCTGGGCCACGGAGATGAATTAGAATATTTGTGATAGTAATACGTTTTATGTTTATTTTTGTATTTCTCACACCCCGACTGAGGTCATCCTGCTCACGAGCATGACCTCAGTGAGCTGGGCTCCAGGGCAGGGCAGCGAGGAGCCAGGCCCCAGAGCAGCTGCAGGGCTTGCCCAAGTCCACACCCTCCTTTTTGCAGTTTTACTGTGACAATACTGGCTCTCCTCAGGGGGTGCTGTGACTTTCACTTGCCGGGTTGAAATTCCCAGGGGTGCAGCACGTCCCCCAAAGAGGGGGTGTCAGGTCTCTGGGCTCTCTCAGGCTGCAGGGCCTTCCTGAGTTTGCCACATCATGTGACTCCAGGGGTCAGAGCAGCGCCCTCCTCGGAGTGAAGGAGCAGGCACAGCTACCACGCTGGCACATATGCTCCGTGCCCGGACCTGTGCCAAGAATTCACATAAACATCTCACTAGCCCTCCTGAGGGCCTTAGATGGTAGCTGCTCCACTGCTCTTGGTTTTCAGAAGAGGCAGCAGGATTGGAGACATGAACACGCCCTTGGCCACAGAGCTAAGAGATAAGAACTGAAATTGTCTTTTTCCGGTAGTGGGGATTGAACTCAGGGCTTTTGGACTGAGCTACATTCTCAGTCCTTATTAATTTTTTTATTTTGAGACAGTACAATAAGTCCCTGATTTAAGAACAAGTTCCATTCCAGGAGAACATTAATAAGTTGTATTCATTCCTAAATCCAACAAAGTGAGTCTTATCCACAAATGTACGATGTGTATTGCTTTGCACCTCTTACCAGTCCCCTCCACACCACTGTTGCTTTCCCTCTCACCTCCAGACATCCTGGGCTCGGGCTGCAAGCTGTGCTACTGTGCACCATCACACCTAATAAGCACGTAGCAGCACGGCTGTGACAATGTCAGGCAACCAGGTGAGCCACTTCCACGAACTGTTCACATCTACGAATTTTCGCAAAGTGAAAGTTCAAAAAGAACTCGAATGTTTCACAGTCGGAGGCTTACTGTATCTTCCTAACTTGCTAAATTGCCCAAACAGGCTCTGGGGCCTGGCTCCTCGCTGTTCTGCCCTGGAGCCCAGCTCACTGAGGTCATGCTCATGAGTTGAGTTTGTGACCCTCCTGCCTCAGCCTCCCCAAGTCCTGGGGTTACAGCTGTGCACCACCCAGCCCTGCTAAGAGCTGAGATTGGAAACTGGCACTATCTGAACTTGGGAGCAAATATCTTTAGCTACAGAAACTGCTGTGTGGTGCTCTGGTAGACATCTTCCCAGGAGGGACGCATCCCGTCTTAGGGTTGGCTGCTGTAATGAAATACCTCAGGCTGGGTCTGTTTCACACAACAGATGTTTGCCCGCCTCTCCCACCTCCAACGGAGGAAGTCCAGGGCAATAGCGCTGCAGATCTGGTTCCTGGAGAGGGTCAGCTTCCTGGTTTGCTAAAGGCTGCCTCCTGCTGTGTCCCCATTTGGCTGCAGGAGGTGGCAGTGGATCACTTTGTCTGCTTAGATGACACTAACACCATTGCAAGACTCTCCCCATGGCCTGTCTAAACCTAACCATCTTTGCAAGCCCCATCCCTACCACATTGAGGAGTAAGGTTTCAACATACAATTTGGGAGGGCACAAACATACAGGCCTGGTAGTGCAAGCCTATAATTTCAGTACTCTGAGAGGCTGAGGCAGGAGGGTCACAAGTTTGAAGCTAGCCTGGGCCGCTTAGTGAGATGCTGTCTCAAAACAAAACAAGCACTGACAGAGCTCAGTAGCAGGGTGGCCCTGGTTTCGACCTGCAGTACCACAAAAAACCACCCTAAAACACAAGCAATTCCTAAAATACTTCATGAGCTCTCCAAGTTGTGCTCCCTAAGCTGTCCTCACAGGCTTGTTATGTTCAACTGGAGCGCCCCCCCCACCCCCGCACCATATCCTCCACCCTCCCAATCCTCCCCTCCTCTCATAGTCACATGTGAATCAGGGCAAGGAGTCCCTCAGAACCACCGCAGTCTCAGCACCTTGGAACTCAGCCTGGCACAGAAGACGTGAGTTCTCCCTCCAGGACCAGATTTTAGCGTCACCCCCAGCCCCCATCTCAAGGACACCCCTGTCCCAGTACTCCCTAGACCGGGGCCATTGTCTTAACTGTGTAGGCCTCTGGGCTCCTGGGGTGAGTGTCAAAGAGCAAGACAGCCACACCCATGTCGGGATGGGGAGGTGCCAAAGGGCTCAGAGCCTCCCTGTCCCACCCTCCCACAGCGCTGGTCCCTGTGCTGGGCAAAGGCAACCAGCCCTCCAGAAGCATGCAAACACACGTGCGCACAGCCCTGGGTTCCGGCCCCAGCACTGCAAAACAAACAAAACTCCCTGCTGGAATCTGCTGGCATCTATGGAAGGAAAGCTTCAACAGCCAGCCCCATGCTACCCCTGGACCCAAGCTGCCTGAGCACAGAACGCCCCCTGCAGCACACGGATGCCCCTTCCCTGCGCCCACCTGTGGTTCCCAGATGTCCTTGAGGCAGGCAATTTTTAATTTTGTCTCAGTGTCCGGCAGGTGTCTGGTATACGGTCCAGGAAAGCCGAACCCCAGACAGCACACCTCTCCAAGCTCCCAGGCTCCTGCCACAGGGGAAGGAAGCACACAGTGCAAAGCCTTGATGTCTAGAGGGTTTTTTCTTCCAAGTTCAAAGCAGTTGCTGCGTCTAATCTTACCTTATCCCCGCAACGCCCTGGGGAGGTGGGGAGACGGCAGGGGTGCTTTTGGTAACCCTTCCTTAAAGACTGGGACACTGAGGCCCTGGAGGCCGCCGCAGTTGGGAGCCGAGGCTGAAGGGAGGAGCCCAGCCGTGCCTCTCACACAGACCTCCCGCTTACCCCACTCCACCTTCGCTGACCCCACGGTGGCGGGCGGCAGGGATGGAGGAGAAGCGTGAGGTCTCCCTGCGGTTTTCCCAGACAGGTCTCCCAGCCCCGGACCACACACCCTTTGTGCCTGCAGGGGAGCTGGCCAGACAGGCTTCCCTTGGGGCCTAGCCAGCGCTGTCTCCGCTCATTAGCAGGTCTGTTTCCAGGTGGATCTACCGCGGTCATTAAAGCAATAAACAAGTTCCCTATTGTCCGTGGGCTAGACCCGGTGCCCACCTTGGCGGGTATTGTGCTGTGATCCAGCCAGCCCACACAGCCCCTGAAACAATGCCCCACTTCCTCCCGGGAAACTACAGACCCGAGCCAGCCTCCTGGGCTCGCCCACGTGCTCTGGCCAACCATTGTCTTCAAGCCACGCGTGCGAGTGTAGCCATTCCCATGACCAGGTTAGTTGCAGCCTCTCAGCAGTCCAAAAGCAGCAAGTCAAGAGGCCGGGTGGAGAGTGACAGCCTCCTTGAGGACACTGTCACCCAGATCCCACAGCCTCAGGCCAGAGTCCTGTGGCTCAGGATGTACCTTCAGGCAGTCCATGCCCAGCAGCTCTCTGGACGAGGGATAAAGAGAAGAATCTAGAAACAAATGCAGGAAGGGAGCCCTAACCAAGCCCCTCAGTCCTCCTGGCACCCTTTTTTCTTTGTTTGATTCTACCTCCTATGTCTGCAGGAGATTTGTGCATTTGTCCCCCGGGAAGGGCTAAGTGGTAACAGGGAATAGGCTTGTCAATAATGTGGGTGACTGCTTGGCATGGTGGCATGCACCTCTAATCCTGGCTACTCAGGAGGCCAGTCTGAACAACTTAGTGGAAGGCTGTCTGGAAAAAAAAAAAAAAAAAGATCCCAGGCATGGTGGCTCAGGAGGCTGAGGTAGGAGGATTGCTGTGAGTTTGAGGCCAGCCTGGGCTACATAGTGAGTTCAAGGCCAGCCTGAAGTGCATAGTGAAACCCTGTCTCAAAAAGACCAAAAAAAGAGAAGAGGCTGGGCTGTAGCTCCAGGGTTCAATCCCCAGTACCACAAAAACAGAAACAAACAAGAAAACAAAAAACTGAGAACCACCACCAGCCAGTCAGGCAGAATCATTTGCTGGTCAGGGAGAAAAGGGGTAAGCTTAGGGCCTTCTTTTTCCAGGGATCCTAAGGGGGGTTAGCTGGGGGTCTCAAAGCTGCTTGCTGGGGGTCTACTCCAGAGCACCCAATGCTCTGGGAGGCTTTCTTTTCAACATCTAGTTTTGGGATGGCTTTGATGGACTGATGCATTCAGGGAGCAGAGGGTTTGGAACATAGTGACAGGAACTAAAAAAGGATGTGACTCCGGGTAAGGGAGAGCCCAGGGTGCCTCAGTCTGGTCTGCAGATCCCCTGCGCTGGCCAAGGAAAGCTGGTGCTGGAGGTGGATGGGATGAGCAGTGCTGAGGGGTGAAGGCAGAGGTGCCAGCGCTCTGTGACTCTCTGCCTTGCTGGGACCCAGCAGGAGCTGGTGAGGCTGATGGAGTTCGTGAGGTCTCACTCTGCCTTTGCTCAACACCATCTGCTGTCAGCTTGGCCTTGGCCTGGATCCCTCAGCAGGGAAACACAGCCAGGCAGCCCACGGCTCGAGCCAGCAAGAGGAGCCACTCAGGCTCTGCATTGTGGAGACAGATAAAGTGGAATGGGTCTGGTGGGAGGAAAGACAGGTGGCCATGCTGGAAAAGGGGCCTTGACAGGCAAAGGAACCTGTGTCGTGGGATAGTTCTGGGGTACAAGAGATGAGAAAGAGGAGGGGTGTGAGAACTCCCCAGAGCCTGGAGTTTGCTAGCTAAGCACAGCACCACCAAACGAGCAAATTCCCTAAACCCCATTCTTTTCTTTTTCATTGACTTTATTGAGATATAACTTTGTTAAAGCATACCTTTTCTTGTTTTGCTCTTTTGAGATAGAATCTTTTTGTTTGCTTGTTTGTTTGGGTTTTTTGAGACAGGGCCATACTGTGTAGCCCAGGCTGACCTCAAACTCTCAGCAAACCTTCTGCCTCAGCCTCCCAAGGGCTAGGATTATAGGTGTGCACTACCACACGGGGTGAGTTCTTGCTATATAGTCCAGGCTGGCCTTGAACGTACTATGTAATGAAGCCTGGCCTCAAACTCAGACTGACCTTTTGCCTCATACACACAGCAGTTAACACCCTACGCATTTTGCAGTCCTGGGGATTGAATCCAGGGCCTTCCCCAGCTTTTTTTGAGTTACTTCCTCAGCTTTTTTTATTTTTGTGCTGAGACAAGGTCTTGCTAAGTTACTAAATTGACCAGACTGGCCCTGCCTCAGCCTCCCAGATTACTGGGACTGTCAGCGTGTGCTACCACATCCGGCTGAAGTATATAATTTCATGAGCTTTGATGAATACATAGACCTGTGTAACCACTACCACAAACAAGACATAGAACATTTCTACTGCCCCTCGAAAGTTTTCTCATGCCTCTTCACCACCAGTGACCCCCCACAAGTTGACACCCATAAGTCAGCCAATCCATTTTTGTCACCATAGAATAGTTTTGCAAATCACAGATTCTCTTGTCAACAGAATCATAGTGCACGGACCCATGTTGTATGGCTGTACTTTTGTGTAAAGTCTTTGTGGCTATATATTTTCATTTCTTTTGGCCATGTACCTGGAGGAGGAATTCTTGGGTCTTAAGTGCACATTGATTAACTTTGTGAGAAAGTGGTTGTAGCACTGACTCACCTACCTGTAAGGCGCGACCATTCCAGTTGCTCCCGCATCCTTGTTCACACTTAGTAGGTTTGTCTTTTCTCTTCTAACCGTTCTGATGGAAGTGTAGTAAAACCTCCTTGTGCCTGCTGATATTGAAAGTGCCTTTGGCCATTCACATATTTTCTTTGGTCAAGTGACTGTTCAAATCTTTTGTTCATTAAAAAACATGAATCATTTATCTTCTTACTGAATTGTAAGGGTTCTTTCTATATTCTGAATACAAGCCTTTTGTCAGATATATGAATTGTAAATACATTTCCCCAGGCTATGATCTGTGACTTCTCTTTTCATTTTCTAAATGTGTCCTTTGAAGAGCAGACATTCCCAATTTCTTTTTTTTTTTTTGCATTACCAGGGATCGAATTCAGGACCTTGCACTTGCCAGGTAGGCACTTATTCCACTGAGCTATATCCCCAGCCCTTTCAATTTCAAAATAGTCAAATTTATTTTCTTTTATGGTTGAAAATTTTTGGTGTTCTAAGAATTCTTTGCCTATGCTAAGGTCACAAAGATTTTCTTTTATTATGTTTTTGGAATTTTCCCACTTTGTCTTTCATGTTTACATCTAGGATCCATTTCTGCTTTATTTTTGTATGTTATGAGGTCAAAGACAAGATGTACCTTTTTCCCATTAGTCTACAGAACTCGTCTGGAGTTTGTCTGAAAGATCCTTTGTCTTTAAACTATCCTGGCACCTTTGTCAAAAGTCAAGCTAGGCGTGGTGGCATACACCTGTAATCCCAGCACTCAAGGGGCTGAGGCAGGAGGACCACCACCTGTTCAACCTGCTCTACATAGTACAAGGCCAGCCTGACCTACATAGTGAGACCTTGTTTAAACAACTGAAATATTTTAAATTTTGCAGTGTAAATGTCTTATAACTTTCATTAAATTTATCTCTAAATCGTTCATGTTTGTTGATGCAACTGTAAGTGGCATCTTCTTATTTCATTTTCCAATTGTTTGTTACTAGTATATGGAAATACAACTAATTTTTTTTCTGTGCTGGGGATCAAACCCAGGGTATCATACATGCCAGGCAAATGATCTATCTCTGAGCTACATCCCTAGCTCCTTACAATTGATTTTTATACATTGATCTTAAATTCTGCATCCTTGTTCATTATTAATTCTTGTAATTTTTGGTAAATTTCTATAGTCTTCTGCGTACATACATATTAGCTATGAATACAGATAATTTTATTCCTTCCTTTCCTATTTTATGGCTGAGGCTATAGCTCAGTGGCAGAGTGCTTGCCTAGCATGCACAAGGCCCTGGGTTCAATCGTTAGCACCAAAAACCCACACACAAAATAAAAAACCTGTGTGTCCTGTACTCCTAGATTATCATACTGGATTCTGATATTTTATCCTTTTTATATGTTTCTGGGTTCCATTTATAAAAGTTTTGTTATGGCTTTGTGTCTGTGTTCATGAGAAATTCTAGTCTGTATTTTGCTTTTCCTTATAATGTTGTTGGTTACGGTGTCAAGGTTTTGCTGCATTCACAAAGTGAGCTGGGAAATATTCCTTCCTCCTCTGTGTTCTAAGACAATTATAACTGAGGTTATTTCAGGCTCGGTTGTTTGATAGAATATTGCCAGATTTTTTAAAAATTATGAGTACAAGTTTTATAGATAGACATTTAGATTTTCTATTTCTTCTTGGGCTAGTGTTGGTAATATGTATGTTTCAAGTAATTTGTCCATTTCATCTAAATTGCCTAATTTATTCTATAAAGTTGTTAATAATACTCCCTTTTACTCCTTTCCTGGCTGCAGGTGCTGAAGGAAGGCCGTTCCCTCTTCTCCTTTCTGATATTTGTCCTTCCTCTTTTGTTGATCAGGTTAGCTAGAGAGTTATCAATTTTATTGATCTTTGCAGGAGACCAGTGTTTGTTTCCACTGATTTCCTTTACTTTTTGTCTATTTCTTATTTCATTGATTTCCATTGTCATCTTTATTATAATCTTCCTAGCATTGCTTCTCGAAGGTCATGGAAGGGTACAGGTTTTCCACTCCTTCCTCCAATCATAAACCACACAAGCTCTGAGTACAAATGAGCCTTAGACAATGTCCCTGCCTACCTCTTCATTTTACAGGTGACAAAACCCCAGACCACTTAGCCTTCCTCCGAGGCCAACTGAGATTCATTTATTCCTTCCTTAATATATTTTATTCACTCATGTAGATACACAGATAGTCTTTGTTTAATGACCTACCTGTTTAAGGGCTGTTCAGACTGATGGTGGAGGTGTGCTGTTTCGATCTGTGACCTGCATTTGAACTTATGATGCAGGAACACGAGCAACAGTGCAGCCTTATAGTGGCCTGCTTCTATATCACAGTACTGTGATTTGTACTGATTATATTGAGCAGTACTACAGCATTTTTATTTTTTTATTTTTTGAGGCAGAGTCTTGCTTTGTAGTGCAGGCTGGCCTTGAATTCACTTTGTAGCCCAGGCTGGCCTCAAAGTCACAATTCTGTCTCAGCCTCCAGAGTGCTGAGATTACAGGTGTGCGCCACCATGCCCAGCCTGTTCTGAATATTGTATCAAATGTACCATATACAGTTCCTCTTTTTTTTTTTTTTTAAGACAGGGTCTCACTACGCAGTTCAGGCTGGGCTTGAGCTCACTTTGTAGTCCAGGCTGGGCTTGAACTCACAATGATCCTCCCGTCTCAGCTTCCTGAGGTCCCTTCCTGAGTTCAGGGGTTACAGGCATGTGCCACCACACCGGGGCTCTCAAATTCCTCATTTACATAGCAACCGATTCATTTAATGACTTTGTCATAGGCATGGAACTCTGCGATGCTTAAATAAGAAATATCTGTATTAGGTGAGCTTATACTATGAGCCAGAGGCTGTGCTCTGTTCTTAGAACAAAGATGAATAAAGTACAGTCTTTGTTTTCAAAATCTTTCAGACTAATGAGGAAGACACTAAGTTCTCAGGCATTCACTGGAAAGGACCAAGCAGAGGACTCTCAGGGTACCCAGAACTCTGGGAAAAGAACTGCACCCTGATAGCTGGTTCGGGAAGATAAGAGGGTTGGCAGTGACTTCAGAGAAGACATTTAAAATGGGTCCACCGGACAGCTGTGGTGGCATATGTCTATAATCCCAGCACTCGGAAGGCTGAGGGAGGAGTATTGCTGTGAGTTTGAGACCAGCCTGGGCTACAAAGTGATCTCAAGGCCAGCCTGAACTACATAGTGAGACCCTGCCTCATGAAGACAAAAATAAAATAAAATAAAATGAGTCCACCATGCAAAATATGTCTTCCACTCCAGAGGGACCTCCTCGAAACTAATAAAAATGTGTTTAAATAAGGCAAAAGGAAAGCAAGGTGCCCAGCTTCATGTCCTGAGGTTTGAAAGGATACGGATTATGCAGATGATCTAGTCATGCTTTCCAGAGGAGATACTCTGTCAGATTCCCATTAACTGGTTTCTGTTTTGCAGGTGGCCGAGCTCTTTCATCGAAGATAAACATATTTAGGAGTAGTGGTCTCACTGATACTGATATCCTTATCTAGTATGACCCCACCTACTCTGCATAACAGTTTACTCCAAACTCAGCTTTTTTTTTTTTGGAGACAGGGTCTTGCTGTGCAGTTCAGGCTGGGCTTGTGCTCACTTTGTAGCCCAGGCTAGTCTTTTTTTTTTTTTTTTTTTCCGGTACCAGGGATCGAACTCAGGACCTTGCGCTTGCCAGGCAAGCGCTTATGCCACTGAGCTATACCCCCAACCCCCAGGCTAGTCTTGAATTTGCAATGCTCCTCCTGCCTCTGTCTCCTGAGTGCTGGGATTACAGGAGTGCACTACCACGCCCAGCTCAAACTCAGCAATTTAAAGCAAGAAACGTGGTCCCATATAATTTCCTCTCTCTGTCTCTGTCCCTCTGTCTCTCTGTCTTTCTCCCTTTTTCCCTGAGATTAGTATCTAACCTAGGAGTCCCCTATCACCGAGTGACATCTGTAGCTTTTTATTTTATTTTATTTTATTTCATTTTATTTTAGTATATCTGCTGCTGAAGTGAGCATTATTTTATTTTATTGATTCTTTTATTTTGATATGGATCTCACTAAGTTGCCCAGACAGGACTCAAACTTGCAATCCTGTGGCTTCAGCCTCCCTCAGTGCTTGGATTACAGGCATGGACCACCATGCCCAGCTTCACACAATTTCTCAGGGTCCAGAATCCAGGGATGCCTGTAGGGCAGGTGGTCCCTCCCAGAGCAAATGACCCAAATGCTGTTCGGCTTATCACTCATTGCAGTTTCCTGCCTTGTTCCATACATTGGAAGGGAATCACTGAGCCCCGCTCACACTCAGTGGGGAGGGATTCCATGCAAGGGCACACATACCAAGAAGTGGGGACCTTTGGGTCTGAGGAGGCCGTCATGGAGTTGTATATCACAACTCCCTCACGGGCTGAATCCAATCTTAAGAGCTTAGAAATGTACTGACACTGAGAGAAAAGTGGCCAATTTGTCTTTGCCTCATTTCCCACAGAACTGTGAAGAGAAGGGCATAAGGGTTAGGAGTACAGCTCCGTGACAGAGTGCTCATCTAGGGTGCGCAAGGCCATGGGTTTCAGCCCCAGCAGGGGTAGGTCGGGGATATAATTCTTAGGAATTATTTCCTAGAATCTAGTCCTAGTATAGATATTGTACTATTATATCCTAAAATAAAAGGATAAGTTTTACTGAGAATTCTATCCAGCCCCATGCTGGGAAAATCCTGCAGCTACCAGGAGGCAAGGGGCCTTCTGGAAGGGTGCATCTTTCAGCAGTTGGGCATTGCGAGAGATTAAGACTTGATTTATTCCAAGGACTGGGAATGCAGCAGGGATTGAGACAGAGGTGAGTGGGGACAAGGAGCTACTGTGGCCGTGTTGATGAGGAGGAAGACTAAACGCACAACATTAGGAGTCCAGAGTTTTCATTGTGGAGGAGTCAGAGGGCTTTCCCGGAGGCCCACATTTTAATCTGGAAATTCTGAGCCAATAGCTGAAGATTTGTAGAAGAATCTCATTAATGATAGGGAAATAATCTTTTATTAAACTATAAACCTCATTTATTGTTTGTTTGTTTGTTTTGTGGCACCAGGAACTGGATGCACAGGCCTCGAGCATGCTAGTTGGGTGCTCAAGCACTGAGCCACCTCTGCTGCCCTAGACTAGGAACTTCAGGATGGCTGGGAGCCCAGCTCCTCCTGGTCATCATTTTATCTTCATTGCTGAGCACAGTTTTATGACGCAGAGTAAGTGCTGAAAGCATATTTGTCAAATGAGTGAGTGGATGAATGAATGAGTGAGAGGCAGCTAGATGTAAGAATTGAAAGCTGAGTGCGCTGGTGCCCAGCTGTGATGCTAGCGCTCAGGAGGCTGAGGCAGAAAGATCACAGATGCCAGGTCACCTTGGGCTACATACTGCACTGGGCGGGCGTGGTGGCATACGTCTGGGGTCAGTTAGGGGCAGGAGAAATGGAGTCGCCTGAAGCTTTCCCCAAGGGCTGTGCTTCCATCATCCACACTTGATACATCCAGGGAACTGGAAACAGTAAAAAAAGAAAGATAATACAACAGCCAATAAAAGGATAAAATAAATAAGAAGGCCAGCCTAAACTACATGGCGAAAGCCTCTCAAACAAACAAATAAAAAGAATTCTAAAAGACACTCCATTTTGTCTCCTCCCAGAGATTTTTCTGGCAAAGATACAGACCTTCTTGTCATGTTAAAATTAAACCTTAGCAGTTATTAAGAGTCTTCTCTGAAGTGAAATCTTCTACAGCACCTACCATATCCACCCTGACAAGTAGTACGGGCTTGGTCTAATGCCTAGTGATGGTAAATTTGAGATTATATAATTTTATCTATTTTACTTAAAAATTTTTTTTTGCAGTGGTGGAGATCAAAACCAGGGCTGTATACATGCTAGTCACAGGTTCTACTAGTGAGCTACAGCCCTAACCCTTACGTACAACAGTTTGGTGACATATAATGTGAGAAAAGTCCTGCTACTCTAGCAATCCTATGTTGTCACTGTAAGCAAACCTAGCATCTTCTGGGGGAATTTTTATCCCCAAGTCTCTTGTATTACACAGGCAAATGCTTAGAGACTGGAGGGCTGGGGAGTGTTGGAGTAAAAGTGGGGTCAGTTAAGGGCAGGAGAAACGAGTCGCCCGAAGCTCTCCCCGAGGGCTGTTTCCATCCTCCACGCTTAATACATCCAGGGAATTGGAAACAGTAAAAAAGTGAAAGATAATACAGCAGCCAATAAAAAGATAAAGTAAATAAGAAGACATAAAAAAGATGGTTAAAAAGAGTAAGTGGGGGTAGTGGCAGGCAATGAAGTAATAATAAGAACTAAAAATAAACCAATAAGCTAAAAAGAAATGAAAAGCTAGAACAAAGACATGATAAGGCAAAGGTCAGAAATAAAGGATGGAGAAGAAAGAGATAATGCTATAACAATAAATCTGGAAGATAAGATGAGATAAAAGGAAATAATATAAAATAGCTAGAAGAAATACAAAGGCAGAGATTAAAAATGACTGAGATAAGTAAAATCGTTAAAACCAGAAACATAAAAGACTGAAGGGATTAAAACAATAAAATGTGTTAAACCGATACCAAAAGAAAGAAAAAAAAAATCCAAAAGACTTGGGTATGGGGGAAGAGAGTAATAGATCAGTGGTGTTTCTAGTTAGAATGAGGCAGCAACGCAAGTACAGAGCTGAGCCTGGCATCGAGGGTGTGCAGACCTCCCAGTCTCAGAATGCCTGTGGGAACTTGCTAGGGCTCCCTCGCAGAGTGCCCCAGATGGAGTGGCTCAAACCACAGAAACTGGGCTGGGGATATAGCTCAGTGGAATAAGCGCTTGCCTAGCAAGCGCAGGGTCCTGAGTTCGATCCCCAGTACCGCAAAAAAAAAAAAAAAAAACAACCAGAAATTAGTTTTCTCACAGTGGCTGGTGGTGGCATCATGCAATCCCAGAGTTCTTTGTGATCCCAGAACTCTGGGAGGCTGAAGCAGGATGGTCAAATGTCTGAACCCAACCCGAACATGTTAAGGACATTCTCAGAATGAAAAAAAAAAAGGCACTGGGAATGTAGCTCAGTGCAAAGGCCCTGGATTCGATCCCTAGTGCCACAAAAACATACCAATCCCAACAAATACCTTCCAGCTCTGGAATTCCACAGCGGGTGTTGACTGCGCTGGTTCCTGTGGGCTCAGAGGGCAAATCTTCACAAGCTTCTCTCCATCACTTGTACGTGGCTGTGTACAAATTTCCCAGTCTTAGAAGGATACCAGTCATACTGCAGTAAGGTTCAGCTCGATGGATATGTCTTCGGAGTCTCCCCAAACAGGCTGATCTCTAGCTGAGTTTCAGAGCTTAGACTTCATTGTCTTCTTCCTCTTCTGAACACGGAAGCTGAGCGAGCTGGTACAAGGTCACCAGAACACCTCCCTCTTGGGAATGGGTCTTCCGTACTTGTTTTCTCTCTTGGTCTAGAGTGGATGTCTCAGACCTTTGGGTTGCCTTAATGAAATATCCTAGGCTAGGTAATTTATAAACTTTATAAACAGACATTGATCACACATGGCTCTGAGGGCTGAAGAGTCTAAGATCAAGGCACCAGCAGACTTGAGGGTGTCTCATGAGGCCCTGTTCCTCGTAAATGGCACCTTTTTGTGTTCTTACGTGGTGGAAGAGACAAACAGGCTCCCTCTGGCTCTTTTTGTTTCTGAAGTACCAGGGATTGAACAGGGCCTTCACACTGAGTTACCTCTCTCTCAGGCTCTAAGAGGGGCAGGGGCTGGGATTGAGTCCCCTGAACCCCCAGTACCAAAACCGAAGACTTGCCCCAAAGTAGCGTGGTGTTGTCTCTCCCTCTGCCTCTTCTTCTCCTCTCTCCTTCTCCCTCTCCCTGTGTCATGCACACACTGAGCAGGCAGACACAGTGCAGGTCACGCACCCTGCTCCCCGAGCCCGAAAGGACCCTGCCTTTGATTCGAAGTTCTCCTATCCACACTGTAGAGATACCTGCTTGCTCTGGTACAATTCACATTAGCTAAGGTATGGAAACAGCTTAGGTACTGTCAAAGGGTGAATGGATAAAAAATGTAAAAAAAAAAAAAAAAAATATATATATATATATATATATGCAATGGAGTAGTAGTCAGCCATAAAGAAGAATGAAATCCTGTCATTTGTAGGAAAACAGATGGAATTAGAGAGCATCATGTGCCAGGGCTGTAGCTCCATGGCACCGCGCAAGTCTTGAGTTCAATTCCTGGTACAAAAAAAAAAAAAAAAAAAAAAATATATATATATATATATATATATATAAGAAAGCATCATGTACAACAAAATAAGCCCAAATCAGAAAGACAAGTGCCATGTGTTCCTGCGTGTGGAATCTAAATGAAGAGTGATGAGGTAGAAGTAGAAGGGAGACCATAGAGGGGGACTGGGGCAGGGAAGGGCAAAGGGCATCACTGGGGTTGGAAATGGTCCAAGCATCCCGCGTGCATGAGCCCATTATACATATAACTAACATGCACTGATAAAAATAAGTAAATCTCTGCTACCACCATTTTGAAGCTCTTACTCTTTCTGGAACGGGAAGCTCTACGTTTCCTTTTGCACTGGGCACTGCTCCTGATGTAGATAGTGCTGCCCGCTGCCTCTGCTTCCCCTGGGGAACTGACAGGAGGGCAGCCTGAGGTACAGAGATCTGAGCAGGAGCTGTCACCCGGCCACTCCAGGCGTGGACACAGCTGTAGCACAAGGTAAAGTCAAGAGAAGGAGAGGGGATCCAATGCCTTTGACTGGGTCCCCACGGCTTCCTGCTCGGCCTTGCTCTGCTGCCTTCTACCTGGGGCTCAAGCCCTGGCATCACCAGCCTGGAACTCTGGTCTTCAGAGTTGGCCTGTCCCAGCCCAGCTCTCTTCAGCCTCCTGCCTGGTCTCCCTGGCAGACACCCAAAAGGGCGATGGTTGGCGGGGAGGGATGAAAGGAAAGTGAAAGGCTGGGCCTCCCTGGATGGCCCCTTCTCCTCCTTCTCCTCCTCCTCCTAGTTCCCCCCTGTTACCATGGAGACCAGAACAAAGCCTCTTTCCCCTCTTTTCTGGATTGTTAATTGTCTTTACTCCATGGTGCCTTTGTTAATTGTTGCCAGTCCCTCCCAGTGTGGGGATCTAGGTTTCCTCCAGACAGGAAAGAAGGTATTAAAAAAAAAAAAGGTGGTGGGGTGGGGCACTCTAGGTGAGTGGTGGGGGGTGAACAGGACTGAGGTGGACTTCTCGGACCTCTCGGAGGGGAGCACTTGTTCACCTCCCTCCCAGCCTCCCACCGTCAGCTGCCTTTCAGCTGTGGAAGACATACATGGAGGAAGATAAGAGAAAAGGAAAAACTCAACACTGTGGAGTGTGTATGGGTGTTGGGGGTGCCCTCAGAGCAGATGGCCTTCTCTAACTGCACACATCGCAGGGAAGTCGGTTACCCCCAGCACTCCGGGCCCCGGATCAATCTAGAGACAGGCGGATGATTCAGGTGACAGTGACCACTCCAGCCTTCGTCCCACGCTCAGTTCCTCAGAGTAGATGAACGCGTGAAGGATGGGATGGAGAAGTTTTGGAAGTGTGTGTGTGTGTGTGTGTGCGCGCGCGTGCGCGTGTGTGAAGGACGCATGTCTCCAGCATCAGCTGAGCCCATGCAGTGTGGGCCTGTACATATGTCTGCAAGTAGGTTGGGTCTTCTGTCTGCAGGAGGCAGTCCAGAGAGCTGTCCCTCCTTCCGAGGTCAAGGCTGGAGACTTCAGGGTATTGACTAACAGCAGTGCTGGGTTAGACAGGTCAAATCTGAGCATTACTAAAAGAGCTCTTCTTTGCCCCCAGCACAGAATGCCAATGGCTGAATCAATGAGTTTTGCAGAAAAGAAAGAGTTAATTCATGAGACAGCCAAACTTGAGGCAGTGGAGGCCGCAAGTCTCTAATCTGCTCAGTGAGAACTGAATTCAGGAGCACTAGATATAGAAGTGGGGTGGTTTGCAGGGCAGGGAAAAGTGACTGAAGATAAGGAAAAGCCAAGTAGTTGGTGGTCTGCGCAGGTGTAATCAAACTGCAGGGCTCTTCCTATACTCTTCCTATACTTGTTTAGAAAATGACAGAGCTAGCATGCTCTGAGGGTAGACTTTTCAGCCTTTGGCCAACAAAAGGTCACCCAAAGCACTCTGGGAGGCTGAGGCAGGAGGATGGCAGGTTTAAACCCTGGGTGGACTATTTAGTGACTTAGCAAGATCCTGTCTCAAAATAAAAATTAACTAGGACACTAGGACTACGGATATAGCTCACTGTGAAAGTCCTCGATTTAATCCCCAGTACAGGAAAGAGAAAGAAAGAAAGAAAGAAAGAAAGAAAGAAAGAGAGAGAGAGAGAGAGAGAGAGAGAGAGAGAGAGAGAGAGAGAAAGAAAGAAAGAAAGAAAGAAAGAAAGAAAGAAAGAAAGAAAAAGAAAGAAAGAAAAAGAAAGAAAGAAAGAAGAAAGAAAACAGTGATTCACTGGACATCTGGGCAGGTCCACGGAAGAGCTGATGGTTTCAGTTGATCTGAGGTAGGCAGAAGCAGGCTCCAAGTTCCTCGAAAGGAACTTAGGCATCTGTTCCCACGGTGACCCATAAAGTCAGAGGTGCTATCTATACCAAAACTATATGGCCAAGCGAGCTGTAAAATTGATGATACAAACAAGTAACTAAAGGAGGTGAAGCTAGAGGATTTATTCAGCTTTTCCCTTGGTTTCATAAAGCCCATAACTCCCTTTGACCAGTAAAGCAGCCTGGGATCCTGGGGGAGGAAACTACGGACCTGAGGGCTAGAAAACCTGGGTTCAGATGTGCGCTCTTACCTGGGCCTGGCAATGTACACCCATAATCCCAGGATTCAGGAGGCTGAGGCAGCAGGATCATGAGTTTGAGGCCCACCTGGCTATACAGTGAAACCCTGTATATAAAATAAAAATAAAAATTAACTTTAAAAATCAATTAATTTAAGAAGTTAAGGGCCAAGGGATATAGCTCAGTGGCACAGTGCCTGCCTGGCAAGCTTGAGTTTGATTCCTGGTACAAAAAAAGTTGAAAAACTAAAACAAGGATCAGTTCTTGTTCTTTTGTTATGTGGCCTGGGACACTTTCCTTCACCTTGCCTCATCTGTCAAATGCAACTCACCATCTTCACAGAGCTGTCGATGGCTTACAGGAATGTGGGGCTCATGCGTGGAGAGTGCCAGCGGTACACCCTCCCATCTGGGCCTCACTCTCCGCTCAACACAGAGAGGGAGCTGAAGAGAAGGTCCTGCAATTCCTTTCAGAGCTGGTGCTCTCAGATTCAGATGGTTAAGTGATGCACCTGTAACTTAATCTGCACCTTCTTGATTACTCTGTCCTGAGTGTGACTCTGGAAAAACCCAAACAGAACTGAGCAGAAGCTGCTTCCAGTGAGATGTCGTCCTGTGGGACAGGCTGGGTAAGGGGTGCAGCACCTCACCCTCACGTCTCTGGCTACTTACTGGCTTCTGGAAAAGTGCTCACTCAGGCAGCAGAGTGAAGGGTTTCATCTGATCCAACCTTCAGTGCCCTGCTTCTAAGTTTTCCAGGGAACCAGAACCGGGGCACTGGAGGGACAGTAAGACAGAGCTCGGGATCTCAGGGGCCCCTCCCTTCTCCCCACGCCTCAGCTCGTTCTCAGAACTCTCTCCTCACCCTGTGGGCACTGCTGGGGAAAGTATTTCACACCGCTCTGTGAATCCTTTTATGACTTCTCCTAAGGGCATTGCATGGGACACCTCTCTCACCCTGGAGGCGGAAGGGAGCCACTCAGGGGGCACCAGCCCCAGCAGCATCTCAGGTGCTCTCTTGATGGCAGCAGACAAAACACACTGGGGCCCACACACAGCCCCAGAAGCCAGTCCCAGTCACCTCTGTAGCAGCAGTCTCCTGAGCATCTCTGTGAGAAACGGAGAACAGGCAGCCAAGATTCCTCCCTCACAGGGCCTACAGGCTGGAGACGAGCAGGAAAAGTAGAGAAAACAGAAAATAAACACCACTGTGGTTAAGTATTATGAAGGCAGCAAATCGGGGGGGGGGGGCAGGAGACAGGTGAAGGGGGGGCAGGTGGAGGATGATTTCAGATGGAGGGAACAGGACAGATGAAAGCAGGCAGATTTGGGGTGAGACTGTGGCACTCTGGGAAATGCAGGGTTTGGGGAAACATTTCCAGGTGAGGAGCTATTTGTAGGGCTGAACCAGTGTATTTCTTGTGGGGATCTGCTTCAGACTGGGCACAATTCATGATATAACCATTTAGGATTGGAGGACACAGGGAGGAAAGAGTCCCAGAAAGTAACAATTGTTTGATAAGCTTGTAGTTTGCCCAGTTAAGCAAACTATTGTCCTGAGAAGGGGGCTGTATGAGCAGTCCATTGTTCAGATAAATTGATTTTCAGAAAGTTCTTGAAGCCAATAATGAAGTTATTTACTGACTTGCAGTGCTATCTTCCTGTGCAAGAACCTTCTGGAACAAATATTAAAGTCACGTGGGTGGAAGCAGCCTTGGTTAAATGCTGTGGCTGCAGGTAGGTGGTCTCCATGCTCAGAAGCAGCGAGGCTACAGCGGTCTGGTTGAGGGATGGTATAGCCTGGCTAGGGTGGGCACGGTGGGGACAGAGCTAGAGTAGGAGGACTGGGATCTATTTTTGGAGCTAGACCAGCGTCACTCACTAACTTGGCCAATGGGAAAGGAGAAATCAAGGATTTTGGCTTGAGCCACTGAAGGTGGTACCATTTACTGAGGTGGGAAAGAAGATGGGAGAGAGTATAAAGAGATGGGGTGCTGTTAAAGGTTCATTTTGAAAGAGTTAATTAAGTACAGGATGTCAGTCAGGCCCCACAGTAGAAATGTCAAGTGTGTGGGTGAACACATAATCAAGTGCACTGAAACATCTTGGAGATTTGAGTATAAAATTGAGAGAATCTTCAGCATGCCATCGGTCACTGGTACTTAAAGCTAGAGAAATGGGGTGTGGGAGAGGCCTGAGGGAGTATTTGGAGACAAAAGTGGCGGAAGGAACAGAAGAACCAAGGAGGCTGAGAAAGAGCAGCTGTGAGGTCAGGGACCTCCATGATAGGAATCTGTTGGGTGTTCTTGGGAAATGGTGTGGTGCCACAGAACGATCTAGAATCTTCAGTCAGATGACTTCCTTTTCTCCACTTACTAGGACCCCAAGCTTCATTTTTCTCACCTCTAAAATGAACACAATCACACCAGCCTCGCAGAATCGGGGTAAGTCGCGAATGCTGTATGGGAGAGCAGCACCCTCATATCTCATTTTGGTGGCAATGGAGTGAAAAGCAGCCTCGTGGGACTGAAGAGAGGACTTCTCATCTCTCTGTTCTTCCTCTTTCAGTCTGCCATGGCTAAGGACTAGGGCCAGGAAGGCACCACGATGAAGCTGTACCCCACTGAAGGTGATCAGAGGCCAGAGGAAAACACCTGGACATATGGAAAATATAGGCACTTTGACTGAGAGGCAAGGATTGGATGAGGCCGGGTAACCTTTTCACAGGTTCTGACATGGCTTCATCCAATTATTGCCAAACCTGACCCTCAAGAATTACTGTTGACTTCTCTCACCCCTTGCTCTAACTTGTTTATTTCTTTGTATTCCTTTACTTCTAGTTTAGCTCAGGCCTGTGTCTCCCCTGTGCTTGGGATTGAACCTAGGACTTTCGCAGAGTCTTTTTTTTTTTTTTGGCTTTTTGAGACAGGGTCTTGCTATGCAGTTCAGGCTGGCCTTGAGCTCACTTTGTAGCTCAGGCTGGTCTCGAACTCAACGATCCTCCTGCCTCAGCCTCCCAAGTGCTGGGATTACAGGTGTGTGCCACCATACCCAGCAAAATTTTTTTAAAAAAGTTTGTGACAGGGTCTGTCTAAGTCACTTAATTGCCTAGGCTGAGCTTATTCTCTCAGAGTTCAGGGACTCTCAGAGAGTCTTTCAGAGTTCTGGGATTACAGGCATGTGTCACCACCCCCTGCTTGGCCGGCATAAATTTTTCTGTTACTGCCAGTGTCTAGTCACTGGCCTTCCTCTCTGCCTCTGGCTAGACTGATTTCATCAGAGGTCTTGCTCAGAACCCCTCCAACACTCCCCATTCACTCAGTCAGCCAACTGACCAGCAAGTTATTTATGAAGGACCTGCTTTCCCGCAAGCCCCAGTTAAGCACAGGAATCTAACAGTGAACCAGAGACCTATGCCTGCCTGCCCTGTGGGACCAACGGACAAATGAACGGTTACCATACTATCTACTATTGGCAGGTTTCCAGAGCCCCTGGATAGGTAGGGCACCTGGGTCAGAGTTGCCATCAAGAAAGGGTCATGGAGGGCTGGGAATGTAGCTCAGTGGCATAAGCACCTGCCTGCTAAGTTCAAGGTCCTGAGTTCAATCCTCATGGGAAATCTCAAGTTCAAGGCCCTCTCTCAAAATAAAATTTTATTTTATTTATTTAGTTTTTGTTTTTGTTTTTGCGGTACTGGGGATCGAACTCAGGACCCTGCGCTTGCTAGGCAAGCGCTTATTCCACTGAGCTATATGCCCAGCCCATAAAATTGTATTTTTAAAACAGTTTTTAAATTTTTTGTTTTTTGAGACAGTTGCACTATGTAGCCCAGGCTGGGCTTGAACTCATGGGATGTCTCCTGTGTCAGCCTCCCAAGTGCTGGAATTACAGGCACTTATCCTGTGCCAGCTCAAAATAAAATTTTAAAAGGGCTAGAATGTAGCTCAGGGATAGAGCACTTGCCCAGCATCAATAAGGCCCTGGTTTCATCCCTAGTACTGCCAAATAAATACAATAAAGAAAAGAAAGGGTGGGGAGGAGCTAGGCTATCATGCATAACGCCCCAGGTTCTATCCTCAGCATCCTACTCTTCCCCTCAAAAGCAAAGCTCTGGAAGAGTTGATACCCAGGCTGAGACCCACAAAATCAACAAAAGGAGCGAAGTCAGGCAAAGCAGTGGGGAATGATGAAATCTAGCGCCCTGACAAGTCCTAATGAGCTCTTCTGTCTATTTGCCACGGTTGCCACCTGCACAATGGGCAGGGTCACCTGCAGTTCCACACCTGCCAGCCCCTTTAAGCTGCCCTTCCCTCACGGGTCCCTCCAGGGCCTGTTTGGGTCAGCTGACTCTGTTTCTGGGTTCCACATTCTAGTGCCCTGGATGGGTGAATGCCCCATGTGAGTGCGCTTGTCCTCCCTGGAGTCATATGTTTGGCCCTTCCCCCCCGACGGGAATCTGGAGATAGCAGGCACGGCCTCATTCACCCTGGTGTCCGGCACCTAGCTCAGCCAGCATACTGTAGATATCCCATAAATACACAGAACAAGGGGACCAATGCTGCCCACCTACCCACCCCTCCCAACGGCACTGGAGAAAATAAATGACTTGTGCGGGACTGCAAGGATTTATTTACACCAATGGGCACTGGTTGGGATCATTCCCAAAATAGCAGGCCCTGATCTCTGGTGGTCTAAGGCTTGTATGAGATAAGCAAGCAGAAAGCACAGAGGCAGAACGGCTTGTCAACTGGGGATGAGTTTATACAATGTGAATCACAGTGACCAGCTGTTTCTAAGAGACAGAAGCAACAGGACCTGGAACAGGAACTGTTACCTGGGCAACGAAGAAACTGAAGTATACTGGCTGGGTGTTGCATTTTCAGCTAGAGTCTCACTGTGTTTTTTAGGTTGGCCTTGAATTCACTATGTAGCTCTGGCTGTCCTTAAACTCACAGCAATCCTCCTGTTTCAGCCTTCTGAGGGCTGGGATTACAGGCATGCACCACTACCCCAGGCTCTTCTCTTTCTCTTTTTTTCCCTCCCTCCTTGCCTCTCTCCCTCCCTTCCTTTTTCTCTCCAGTACTGGAGCTTGAACCCAGGATATTCACGCTGAGCTACACCCTTAGCGTTTTCCAATTTTTTATTTTGAGACAAGGACTTACTAAATTGCTAAACTGCCCACATTGGGCTGGAATTTGTGATTCCCCCTGCCTCAGCCTCCCAGAGTGGAGATTGCACGCGTGCGCCCTCAAGCCCAGCTTGGTATCATGTTTTTAACAAGAGGCTCTCAATTGGGTTAAAAACAAAACAAAACAAAACAAAACAAAACAAAACAAAACAAAAAAAAACCCAGGCCATTTGGTTGCGTTAGGACGCTTGCTGGACGTAGAACTTCTTAGTTCTTGTCCCATGGGCTGAAGACTCGTGGTAGCGGCCCTCCTACCTGGGCAGAGGGGGTGGGCAGAATACACCTTCTTTCTTTTATTCTCTCCACCCACTCCCGCCGCCTAAGAACCGCAGCCAGCCCCTTCCCAACAGAGGTTTCCAGCTGTTGATGCCTGGATGGACCGGCTGCAGGGAGGAGGAGGAAACTCTCCGTCCCTCCCTCCCTCCCTCCCTCTCTCTCTCCCTCCTCCTCCTCCTCCCCCTGCGGAGGCTCGGCCTCCCTAGCTTTCTCCTCCAAGGCTGTCGAGTCGTCTCGCAGCAGTGAGCAGCGAGCGCCCTGCTCCAGTCCAGGCTTGGAACTGAACAGTGAGCGCAGGTCCTGGAACCCGGGCCCAGGAGCGGCCCGCCGGGATTAAGGCCAGGGCGCCGTGCTGAGCCTCGGAGGCTCCGATCGCGACCGAGCGGAGCTCGGAGCCGCAGAGCCCGCCGACCCGGCAGGCGCAGCGTCCGAGTGAGTCCGGGCGCAGGACCGCGGAAGGCAGGAGACGGCCGCGAGCCCAGGGCAGAGGGCAGAGTGCAGAGAGCGGCCTGGCGCGGCGGAGGGAGCCGCCCGGCCGGAACCGAGCTCGCCGCGCGGGACGCCGGCCCCTAGCGGACGCGGTTCACGGGTGGCCGAGGGTGCAGGCGACTCCCCGGCGACGGCGGGGGGCGTGCTCCCTCCCAGCCCGCCGCCCGCCCGCCCGCCCTCCCGCTCGCCGCCGGGGCATGTGAGCGGGAAGCCATCTGCCAGCCGCGAGGACCGCACCGGAGCAGCAGGAGCGCGGAGCCGCGAGCCCCGACCCAGCGCCCGGCGGAGTAGTAAGTGCGACCCTCGCGCGCCCCTCTCCCCGACCCTCCTAAGTTTGACACTCGCGCCCCACGTTTCTGGGTACACGCCGGCCCTCTTCGGTCCGAGTTGCCGTGCTTTGTAAAGTTTTCCGAGGAGGTACAGACCCTCACAACCCCTGCCAGGGCTGGCCAGTGGCGGCTTCTCACGGGCAGACCTGGGTCCCTGTGGAGAGAGGCGGCACCCCGAGAGGCCGAGGGTGGCCGTGTGCGCGTGTCTGCGTGCGCACCACGGGAGTCGGGCTTCGGGTGCCCCCACCCCACGCCGGCTTCTCACCGATCTGCCAGGCACAGGGTCTTGCTCACCAGCCCGACTATGCGCCCTGTTTAAGGATTTCCCAGCGGGAAGCCAAGACGACGGGTGCGCACCCCGCTTGGGCACGGGTGCCTGCGAGGAGACGCAGGTGTGGGGTGTCGTGGGGCAGCAGCGCGCCCCTTCCCACGGTTCCAGGTTCTTTCCCCCGCGGACCAGCCGGGCGCCGCCTCCTGTTTGTTTTCTGCTCTCGCGGCTCCCGTTCCATCCCCACCCCCACCCTATCCCCACCCCCACCCAGCCTGCTGCTCAGCATCCCCACCGCCCACCCTGGGATGTCCGAGGAGAGCCTTTTCACCGATTCCGTGCTGGAGCAAATTTCGCTTAGGGGTAGGAAGATTGTGTGTGTGTGTGTGTGGTGGGGAGAGATCGCTCCTTCGCAGCGGCTCGCCATTGTTTTCCCACCCCGCGCGCTCCGTACGTAAACACGCGCGCACACACACGCACACACACACGCACACACACGTGTAAGTGCGCGCGCACGCGTCGGCACCGGCTGCCTGCTCCGGGTCTCGAGGCGCGCTGGGATCGCCCCACAGCGGGGCCGGGCGCTCCCGCTGGAGGTGCCCCAGGGCTTAACAGGGAAGTTAGGAGAGTGAGGTTTGCCAGAGCGCTCCGGGCGGGGCCTTGAGCATGGCCTGGGCGGGAAGCGAATTTTGAACTTAAGCCCTGGACCTTTCCGGGAGGACCCCGAGGGCTCCAGGGGCGGCTCCCGCCCTGGAGCTCGCGGCAGCTGCAAGGACTCCGAGAACGCTCTTGGCAGGCGCCGCCTTGACAGGCAGGGTCTTGGAGGAAGCCGATGAGTTTTCCTGGGAAGTTTGCTTTTAACTCTGTGGGAATTTCCGGGGAGGGAGTCTTGGCGTGGAGAAAGGGTTTGGTTAAAGACTGCTAGGGCCCGGGAAGATAGGGCTGCTGCTCCGGGTGGGGTTTCCAGGGCCCTGTTTCAACGATGCTTCCTTAGATAGTACCCCGCTAGGCACGTCTGCGTCCCTGTACCCCACCAAGGGGGCAGCGAGCGTGACTTTGGGCGAGTTCCCCAACTCTTGTAGACTTTCTTCTATGGAAATGGGCAGAGCTGTGCACGTATCTTTGCAGTTGGCGGGTGGCAGTCACCTGAGGGATACTGGCAGGGAAGGAATGAACTCCAGGAGGGTAGGGACACAGCCTGCTGGGACCACTGAGAGCCTAGTGTAGCTTAATTATTGAGAGCCGAGTTAGATCCAGGATGCTGCCACTGGCAGTATGACTTTAGGCAGTTTACCCCAACCCCTGTGCCTCAGGTTCTTCATGTAAAATGGGCTTACTAGGAACAGGGGCTCAGAACAGTGCTTGGCACATCATACGCGCTGGATATATGTTAGCTGTTGGGGCTGGGGATGTAGAGCACTTGCCTAGCCTGTATTAGGCCCTGCTTCTGTCCTCAGCACTGAGCGGGAAAGTTAGCTGTTACTGCCATTCCTCCTTTTCTTCCTATTTTTGCTTCAGGGCTGGGGATGGAACCCAGGGACTGGTGAATACTAGGCAGATGCTTTACTGTTGACCTACACTCCCAAACTGTGCCATTATTATTTAAGTGACTTTGTCAAGAGCCCAAAAGAACTCTGGGATTGTGCCAACTGAATCGGTTTTAATCATTGGGTTGGGAGACTTCACACTCCTTCCCTTGCTTTCTTGATCCTGGCTCCTTAGGTCAAACTTACCTTTTCTACTCCCCATCTAGTTACATCTTTCTGAGTTTTTTTTCCTTTTTTTTTCTTTTTTCCTCCTTTCCTTCACAAATATTGTGAAAGGTCTTCATCCTTTATCCTTCCTCCCTCTCATTCTTTTTTTTTTTTTTTTCCTTTTTGCCTTTTTGAGACAGGATCTTGCTATGCAGTTCAGGCTGGCCTTGAGTTTACTTTGTAGCCCAGGCTGGTCTCAAACTCGAAAGGATCCTCCTGCCTCAGCCTTCCCAGGTGCTGGTGTGCAGCACCACGCCCAGCTCCCCCCTCCCCCCCATTCTTAAAAGTTGATCTTGGCTCAGCTCAGTGTCCTTTCCCTGGAGACTGGACTTAAGGAAGGAAGTGTCTCCAGAAGGGTGTCCCCTGGAGACACCCTCTGCCCAGGCCCTGGCTCAGGGTTGGACGTGCATTTGTGTCTCTGGGGCCTGGTGAATTTCCAGAGAGGAGCCCAGGTGTCTGGGGCCCTGGGGAGGAGGCCAGTGGGATGGGCCTGGTGCTCCCTGGGGGAGCTTTGCTCCCTGGTGGTGTGTGTGTTTCCTGCTTCTGGGGCTCACTTGGGAGCCAGGAATAGCCCTGCTGCCAGAGCAGGCTGGATCTGGGATTGAGATAAGCAAGAGGCTAAATTGTCATTTCCAACTTTTCCATTAGTAGTTGGAGGATTTTCTAGGAGTTTGGGTTCGGCATAGGCTGTTTGATTCTGACATCACATAACACAAGTGAGGGCCGAGCGGAGCTGTGGTGGCTGGAGGGAGAGCAGGGATATCTCCCCTCCTTTCTCTTGCCCTCTGTTTCCTCGTACCACCACCAGGCACAGGGAAGATGGCTGCGGATGCTTCAGGTAGGCAATGCGGCAGGTAGGCGATTTTCAGTGATGAAATGCTGCATTGAAGACACTGCCTTTCACTCCTTTAACAGAAATTCACAGTAATGTGCCTGTTACGAGCCAGACCCTGTGCCGGGCAGTGGGAGACAGCTGGACAGGATAGGTAGTGCACCTGCTTTCAGAGAATGTTCTTCCTATGGGGATGGCGGTGGTGGCAGCCAAGGCGATGCCATCCTGTGACACTTGGTGTGAAAGATGTTCAGATGTTCTGCAGGGGTGGTGGGATAGACTGCGGTGCAGGTTTTCTGGATTGGAAGCCGTGGAGGCTGTCCTTGGTCAGGGACAGCTCAGCACAGGTGGGAAGATGAGAAGGGCACCAGCTGCTTGCAGAGGGGAGAACGGAGATTCCTCCCAGGCTGAGGGAGCTGCAGATGCAAAACCCTGCGGCCGGAGCTGTGGCTGGAGGGGGAGAGAAAGCCGGGAGCCTGGGCGCTGGGCACCTGGTAGGGTGGGTTAGAAGCCTCAGGGCAGAGAAATGATGGATGAGGAAGGAAAGGTGGTGTTTTTTGCTGTAGGCCCAGTGCTCTTTTCTAAATTTACTACTATGTGTGCCTGTAAATTACCAAAAAATAAAAAAACCCGCATGCCAAAAATGTAGTTGACTGAGAAGAGCTTATAACTTGAAAGATGTTTATTAAAAGGAGTGGGAAAAAAAAACAAATGTAAAACTATTTAGTATAAGTACCAATTTTGTAAAATTAATTATATGTATGCACATGCCCAGCACACATACATGGAATTCATAAGGATACATCCAAATGTTAACTTGGGGTACTGGGCATATGGATGATTTTTAGTTCTAGAAGTCCTCTGTTGAATTTTTCAGTCTTCTGCAATGGCCATGAATTACTTTTATAAGTCAAAAAAATGTAAAAAGAATCCTCTTTAGCTGCAAAGTAGAGAATAGCTTGAATGGAGAGGAAGACATGGATTAGGATGGGCCAGTTGGAGACAGGTCTTAATGACATTGCTAAACGTGTTACTACACTCTTACCTAGAGAAGGCTTTTTACCCAAACTCAGACTTCATGATGCCATCCGCCTGAAGCCTTATCTCTGTGGTTCTTCCGCGTGAGAAGCGCCCCGTCCTGGACATTTTGCTGCTTGGACAATTAGCAAAGTCAGAGAAGTGTATCATGCAACGAGAAGGATTTAGAACCAGGAGAGATGTTCATCGTGTGACATCTCTGAGCCTCTGTGAAATGGGACAACAGCAGGAAGAATACCTGCCTCTTGGAAAGCTCAAAATGAAGTCGGTCATGTCCACAGCCACACTGAGGATGGCCAGGGCTCGGAGGTGTGCTGCCGCCGGGCAAGTGTTCGCTCAAGTTGGGTTTAGCCTCCCAAGGGATGTGATGTTCTTGCCCTTGACAGGCTGACATGCCGGCTCTGCTAAGGTTTCCTCCTTGCTGGGAGTGCTTTGAGATGGTCTTTATTGGACAGATCCCTGGGCGAGTCTTCAGGAAGCTGACACCACCGGAAAAAGCGATTCAAAGGCAGCTGTACTCTCGTCCCCTCCCCCGCACATTCAGGGGTGAAGCTGTGTTTGAAAAGGGCTCTGTGCTGGGAGGGCCAGCGCAATCGTGCTTTGAATGGGAGTTATTTTTGTGCTCAGTGTTTGCTTAAGAGGGCTCCCTCCTGCCTGAACTCGCTGCAGTCCTCACCGTTTGCTTGTCCTCTTCCTGGAACACGGATGTTAGGTAGGGTGGCTGTCACAATGCCTATCATCTCCCTGCCCCCAAGTCAGAAGGTATACTGTGAATGCTAGTCCTTGTCTGGTGACCCCCATGTTGACTGTCCCTTCCTGAGTACTTAGGAAGACTTAGGAGATTTGCTACAGTCCAGCTCAGAATGGCTACTTTTAACCTCTGCCTGTTCCTCTGACCAGGCATAGGGTCAGAAAAGCTGTTTCTGTTTTGTTTTGTTTTGTCTTTTTAAGACAGGGTCTTGCTATGCAGTTCAGGCTGGTCTTGAGCTCACTTTGCAGCCCAGGCTGGTCTTGAACTTGCAACGATCCTCCTGCCTCAGCCTCCCGATTGCTGGGATTACAGGCATGTGCCACCACGCCTGGCCTTAAGCCTTGTTTTTTTTAAAAAATGCAAATCTTGTGTCTCAGCAGCAGCGATGTAGTTTCTGCTGAGAAGACCTGTTTCTATGTCATGGCCCTGGCCTGAAGAGGCACAGAACACCCTGATCCAGAGCCATAGAGCAACCATTTGACAGAAGGGGTTCCACCTCCGCCCCGATTGTCCACAGCACTGAGCCTTGAAGCTGCCTCTTGCTACTCTGGGCATATTCATGGCTGTCCTCCAGGATGTCCTACTTTAGGAAAACTCTGCTTCGTGACCTTAAGGCCCACAAGGTCAGAGATGGAAAAGCAGCAGGGGTCAGACCTGGAGGAGGCAAGGGCAGAGAAGTGGTTGGATTTCCCGCGCACAGGCTTGAGGTCATCTCCTATGAACCTGAGATCCAGGCACAGCCCAGGTTGCGCCGCTTGGGCCTGGAATCTCGAGTGCCAGGTGTGTACGTGTGCAGGCTGGGAGAGGAGCTGAGTGAGGTTTATACTCCAGTGTTGAAGATAGCAACTGCGAGTGTTTTGTAGGGAGAGGTGCACATGGGAAGGAGAGAACAGGAAGGGAGAAGTAGTGACCGCTGCTGTTTTGCATAACTAGCATTCAATCCTCAGGCCCTTTTGGTCCCTGACAGCGGAAAGCCATCAAATCTGGAATTCAGCTCCTTGGATAGGAACTGCTTTTGGACTCCCCCCTCTCCATCCCACCCCACTCTCCCCCTCCATTGGTGGCCTTAGCATTTAAATGGCCTTGGCACAAAGCCCTGCAAGCTGTCCCTGGGATTAGGGCAGGGGGAGGGGTGTTAGTGTTACCCCCATGTTGTTCCCGTGTCTTTTGGGGACAGGCCCCAGGTAGGGTTTCAGTGTTCTGGCTGAAGGGAAGGAGGAGGAGTGGGGGCCACTGCTGGGCAGCACCCCGGCACCCTCCCCCTCGGGGTTTGGTCTGCAATCCCAGCCGGGTTCCCTGGGGGGCCCGCCCCATGGAGACCAGACTGTTCTCCTCCCCTCGACCTTACCTCCCAGTCTCCACCCCCCCCAATGGAATGTGCAGCCTGTGGAACGGGTCCCAGGGCCACCTCTCTCCCAGGCTTTTCTGATTGGGCCCTATGCCCTGGGGGTCTAGGTGTGCTAGGGGAAGAGCCACTGGCCCGGGGCTGTCCTGAGTCCAGGATGGGGGCAGTCAGTGAGTTAAGAGGCCAGGGCTCCAGCAGACAGAATGGCCATGTCCCCAGGGCCAGCAGCTACAGTGACCCAAAAGAGGCTAGCGTCCCTTGTTGGGTTTTTTTTTTAATCACGGCTCATATTTATTTCTATAATTTCTGGAAGCAAAACATAAATGTGTGTTAACTTTTGTGATCAGAGTATAAAGGATTTAAAATATATTTACAAGTACCCGCAGTGAAACGGGAAAAGACCTGGATGTTTTCCATAGACCAAGGGAGTTGGGCTGTACCACAGCTCTAGGGGGAGAAAGGGGGTCCCTGGCAGGAGGGGCAGGGAACTGCCTGTGACTGGGCTGATGCCCTCACCACAACCCTCGAGACCTCCAGCCTCGGCCTTGGCACACGCTTGGCTGCCGGGAGACACCAGTTGCTTGGAGAGGCCAGACGGAGGGAGCCTTGGCTTGAGCTGCCCCCCCCAGCAGCTCAGAAGAGAGCAGAGCAGAGGGCACAGGGCTGTCAGTGCCCTGTGAGCCTCTGTGCAGTCCCAGCCACCCTGGAGGCTAGGGTTCCCCACCCTTCCTTAGGGGCCGGGCTGGTTGGGGTGGGGTGGGGAATAGGGGAGTGGAGGCCAGTGGGGCGCGCTGGAAGGCGGCCGGCCAGGTAGGGCAGGGCAGATAAGGTGTGGCGCGAGTAGGCACAGGGCATGTTGCAAGCCCCACCTTTTCGTCCATTTGCTCCGCTTTTCTCCGCTGGAGGGTGCGTGTGCGTGTGCGTGTGCGCGTGTGTGTAGTGTTCTGAACACCTAGGCAACCTCCTCTGGGCTTCAGGCAGACCTGAGCAGTGTGAAGAAGGAAGAGTAGAGGCCGAGAAAGAGCCCGAATAGGGCCCACATGGTGGCAGGTCCCCTTCTAGGTCCCTTTCTTGCCCTGCATTCTCCAGAGCTCCTGTTCCCCAAGCAGATGGGGATTTTAATCTCAGGCTACCTGGGTAGCAGTGGAGTGCTGCAGGGAGTAATCTTCCTCATGTAGACTCCCTTTCCACCCAAACCATCCAAGAAGCAAATACTGCGGAGCCTGGCCAGAGTGGGGAGCTGAGGAAGAGAAGCGGGCAGAGGACACGAATGGAACAGTCATGTGGGGTTTCTTCGCTGGGACTGGCAGGGCAGGAGGGGGAGGCCTGTTCTCTTAGTTGGGGCGGAGGGCTCACCCTCTACTAAGAATTTCCCTAGCCAGTAAATTGCCAGAGAACAGAGCCAGGAAAGGCGGTCAGAGGACAGGGTTCTGGGTCCTGTCTGCCTTCATGAGAGGAAGGTAGCAGAAGGACTTTCTCTGTGCCGTCCAAGGGGTGAACTTGTCTGCTGTCTGCTGGAGAATTATAATGAGCATTTTGTGAATGAGCTCTTAGAGTTGTGCAGGCCGCAGTCTATACAACAGTCCATGATGGCCCTGTTGGAACTGGTTCAGAGCAAGCATCAGGGGCCTGCTTTTTTCATAGTGAACTTTTCATATGACTTTTTCATAGTCCCCTTCTAAAGTTTGCCTTCCCTCAGAACCCATGTTCTTCAGTGTGGCTCCCCCGAATGGGGAGTGGTCTTGGCACTGTGTGTTACCCTTTCCTGGGCACTGATCGATGTACAGCTGTGGGAGCAGGATTGAAGGGCTTGTGTCTGACAGCCTTATTTATTTGTTTTCTTAGTTTTTCAAGACAGGGTATCACTATGTAGTCCAGGCTGGTCTTGAACTCACTGTGTAGCCTCGCTTGGCTTGAACTCACAGCGATCCTCCTGCATTAGCCTGCCTGCATCAGCCTGCCGAGTGCTGGGATTACAGGCATGTGCCACTGCACCCCACTTGGAAGTTTAGAGGGGGAGTCTGTGGAGATGGGTGGACAGTTGGCAGCCTTGTGTTGTGAGGGACCTGTCTGGCTAATGGGCCACAAGTATAAGTGACCACCTACTTCCTGGCTCCAGGGTGGTTGAGTTTGGGAGCACACTGATGAGGCCGGCAAGACTGAGGTGGGGAAATGAAGAAAGGGGTTCCTTCCAGCAGCCCCTCCCCACCCCCAGGCCCTGTGGCTGTGTGTCCCTCACTCAGCCCACAGGGTCATCTTTGTGTCGGTGCCTTCCCCCCATCTAAACTGCCCACCCCTTGTCCCCCAGGGGATCTTTGCTCCGTGGCCTCGAAGGAAGGAAATAGCTGACTGGTCAGATTTAACCAATTTACTTTCTTGGCTGCTGGCAAATTAACAGGTAGTTCCAGAAGCACACTCATCTCTTAACCAGCCACGGGGCCTCACTAATCAAAGGTGAGTTTACAATAGGAACCCAGGGTTGGGGTAGAGCAGACGCGTGGGCCTGTGGGGTCCAGTCTCCGTACTGTCCTGCAGCCCTGCCCGGTGGAGGGCCGGGCCATGTGTCCCATGCAGCTTTGAGAAGGGACTACTTGATCCCTACTGAACAACTCGAAGGAAGGGAGGCGCAGGGGCCCCCAGCTCCCTGTTAGCCCAGAGGAGAACAAGTCAGGGGCAAAGAAAGACAAATGGACAGGACCCCCCCATCTCCCAGCCTCCACCTGTGTCTCTAAGGGCAGGTCAGATGGCCCTGCCCCTGCCTGGGGACATTGGCACATCATGACCGTGGGGCAGGCAGGTGGTGGTGGTTTGAAGACACGGTGGCCGCACCCAGGCAGGAGCGGAGGCCTAGGTTATGCTGTGTCCTCTCATGCAGGAGCAGGGGGGTGGGGCCTCCTGTGGTGTGGCGCTGCGGGTTCCAGTAGGGCTGGTGTGCATCTCATGTATCTCCCTAGCTGCCAGAAGATTGGAACCCCGAACCTCTTCCGGGCAGCACAGTAGGGGGTGGGGTACACGCCTGCCCAGGCTACCTGCAAATTAGCTAGGCTGGCATGAAATGCCTCTCGCCTCTGGCCAGCCTTCCTTGTCCTCCTGAAAATCAACAAGTGTGTCAACAGCATGGTGATTGTGCTTGGCCGGCGGCCTCCGGGGCCGGTAGGACCAGGCAGGTGCTGGCAGGGCTGCCCGAGCCCCACGCTGGGTGCAGGCCCGCCTGGCTGCCAGGGCCGCACACAGGGAGCAGGGGAGGGAGGCCAGGCCAGGCAGGAGGGAGAACAGGTGTCTCAGGAGCCCTGCAGACACAAAGGGCCTCTTGTCTCCTCCTCCTGGCCCCAGGGAGCAGCCAGCCCCTCCCTTCTCGCAGGCCCTGCCCAGAGCCTGGGGACAGGTCAGCCTGGGGTGCCCTCTTGCAGTCCCCACCTCAGCCGAATCTTGGCCTTGCAGGAGATTAAGACCAGTCAGGCTGCACTAGCTAGAGAAGCAGGACATCTGCTGCCGAACAAGTGCACCAGCCCTCAGGCTCAGGGTCTCCGCTTCCACCATGTTTGTTCAGCCCCTCTGGGCACCCAGGCCAGAGAAGAGATGGATGGGAGAGGTGGAGAGTCCCAGGAGCCCTGGGAGGGAGAAAGTGCTGTCCGGAGTGATGGAGCAGAGGTGGGATGCACAGGGAGCTGTGGACTAGCGGTAGCGGTAGCCAGGGTTTGGCCGCACCCTCCTTTACATATTTGTGAAACCTCTACTGATTGCTTTCCATGTGTCAGGCACCGCACTAGAGCCGGGGTGGCAGTGGGCACTGATACAATAGCAGCAAAGACAGAGCCTGGACCCAGGCTGCCTGTGTGATGTTGGGTGAGGAGTTAACCGAGTCCCAGTTTTCCCATGTGTAACATAGGGGTGCCAGTAGATTCCCAGGGGTGGTTGTGATGGTTGGTCTGTGAAGAGATGTAAAGCAATGCCGGGTATCTAGTAAGGGCTGTAGAAAAGATGGTTATAAATACACCTACCCGTTCCTGAGAATTGGGGACTCAAATCTACGTAGAGCCTGAGAGGTGGTTAGGCAGTAGAGACCAGTGATGCTCAAAGTCTCAAGGATTTCCTGAAGGAATACTGTCTTGGCTACTTTTTTCCCGTTGCTGAGACAAAATACCCAACGCCCAAAATGAAGGAAGGAAAGGTTTATTTAGCTTACAGTTCGTGGAGGTTTCAGTCCATACTTGGCTGCTTAGAGGTAGAGTGGCACATGGCAGAGGGCAAAGGTTCATGGGAGCAGAGCACAGCAAAAACAAGCAAAAGGGAGGAAGGGCTGCAAGCAGCCTCCTTTTCTCCCCTACATTGTAAACAGCCTACCCCCACCCAGGGGTGGTGAACCTCTCACACAATCCATGCCCTCCTCTTCCACAGGCTCAGGATATATACAAAGTAAGCACCCCAGCTTCCTCCTGAGTCTCTCAGCAAAACCTCTAGATTCCCCAAGTTGACACAATGTATCAACCATAACAAATACTAACCCTTCTAGGGTTGTTACAGAGAGATTTATAAAGGAGGGGGACATTTAAGAAGGGTTTTGTGCAAGGTGCAGGAGTTTACTGCTCAGGAATGTAGAGAGGGCCTTCCAGGCAGGAGCATCTACTGAGCCAGAGCCCAGAGGTGTGAATGAGCATGTGGGTGTCGGCAGCTGGAGGAATGGCCTGGGCCGTTGCACTGCCTGGGAAGGAGTCTGGGTGCAATCCCTGCTTGTCCTCAGCTCTTCCTGGTCAGGTGCAGTTGTGGTTGTCACTCAGTGTCTTTTCTGGCCTCTTCACTCTACTCCGTGATGAAAAACTCCTCCTTGCTCGCTCTGGAACAGTCCTCAGTTTACAGGGCAGCAGGACAGTTTTGTGAACACACCTTGTGCTGTTCCAGTGTTTCAAATTTGAAGCTTCTAGATTTTGAATCTTGATATGGGGCCATTACCAGATTTCTCAGAGCTGGATTTTCCTCATCCACAGGGGGGTAATGGTATTTCCCTGTGGCAGGGTGCCCTGAAGATTGGAGGAAGCCAGGTGAGCCAGGTATGGTGGCGTATGCCTGCTATCCTAGCACTCTGGGAGGCTGAGGCAGGAGGATCATCACTTAGAGGCTAGCCTGGGCAACTTGGCAACTTTGTGAGACCCCATCTAAAAATTAAAAAAGAAATGAACAATGGCTGGGGATATAGCTTAGTGTAAAGGCCCTGGGTTTAATCTCCAGTACTTGGAGAGTAAATCAATTAGAGGACTGGGCCAGCCATGTGAAGAGCAACTACTCCCTGTGTGAGCAGGTCCTGGCACAGCCCACCTGGGCGTCTGTCTCTAACAGCAGCCAATGACTCGTGTCTTTCCTTGCATGGTTTCTCGAGGTGAAGGGCCAGGCTGCCCTGGATAGGTGGTTCAGGCCAGAAGGCCTTGGATCCCTGGCCTTGTGCAGAGGGCCCGGTGTGCGCTTTCAGGAACCCTTTCAGGGGGAGCCTGACTGTGGCAGGGCAGCCTTCCATGCAGGGCTAGCCTGGGCAACTTGGCAACTTTGTGAGACCCAATCTAAAAATTAAAAAAAAAAAAAAGAACAATGGCTGGGGATATAGCTTAGTGTAGAGGCCCCAGGTTTAATCTCCAGTACTACTGGAGGGAGGGGGAAGAGCATCCTGCCGGCTTCCTTGCGGGTCCACAGGAGGTTGCCATTCAGGAAGGTGGAGTTGTCCTGGTAGTGTAGGGCTTCCTTCATCCTCCTGGCTATGGAAGAACAAGGCTGGTCCTTGTGGCATATCTAACTCTTGTGTGAGAACCCACTCAGATTTTGCTCCAGAGTCCCCTGGCCTCCTGCCCTGGCGTCTTGCCATTGGTTTTAAGAAACTGGTGCTGGGAAGGGCTGGAAGCCTGGAGGGGTGTCTGGATCCCTCTGGGTCTTGTGCAGAGGGCAGTGCAGAGAGCCCATCCCAAGGCCAGGTCTGAAAGGATGTTTGTCTGGCAGGGGCCACCCTTCTTGTCAGCGTGAGCTATGCGTGTGGACACACTGCTTTTCCTCCTCCCCTCAATTACGGTTCTCAGATGGCTGTGAGGTACAGAGGCCTCGGAGAGGAGTTGGTGTGAAGGGATTGCTAGGACGTAGGGCTGGGGACACTGCTCTGGGTTCCTGAGGTCAGGTGTCTTTGTAGGCACCCTGGAAACTGCACAGGTGAGAGAGAGGGAGAGGAGGAAAGAGCATTGGAGACCACTTGGATTCTTCCAGGAGGCGTGTCCCTGTTTACCTGCAATTTGCATCTAAGCAATGCGCTGGAAACAATGTTAGAATCTACCTCCAGGCATACTAGGATTTGTCATTCATCAATCTTTTCCCAAGATGACTGCTTCTGGCTTTCTGCTTCAGTCTGTGCCATTTTACTCCTGTCCCACTCACACCCTGTGACCTCTCTTAGGTGACTGGGAATAAAACGAGTCAAACGGGTTGTCCCTGGCATTGACCTGATCTCATCTCCCTAGGGCTAGCAGAGGACTGCCCCAGCTACGACGCTGATGCTGCATTGCAGGAGCTCACAGCCCTAAACCACCCCCCACCCTGGCCTTACCCCCAGCAGCCGCCTCTTCACCTGTGTCAGGGATCAGGCACCCTTAAGAGCTTGGCACTGAGCAGGTGCTCAGTGAAAGTGAGGGTACAGCCACATTAGAGGCATTGGAACCCAAGACAGTAGGAGGAGGACCTGGGAGGGGGAAGAGACCCTCTGGGGTGCTGAGGGTGGGAGAAGGTGGTTTCCCTCCCAGTGACTGGCCTGAGGAGGCATTTCTTGCTCTCCTAGGCCTTGCAGGAACTAGTGTTGAAGATGAGTGAGATGGAAAGGAAGAGGCCCATTATTTTGTTTTTCAGATTGAGAGTCTGTTATTAGCAATTTATTACATCCGGGTCCGCAGCCAAGCACATTCTGTTTTCTGGTGTGGGGGAAAGACTTGGGGGATCAGGGCAAGAGGCTGGACTGGAAGGAGGCCTGGATCAACAGTTTTACGACTGATGATGTGGTATCTTGGCCCTGCAAGGGGACAGTTTAACAGAACCAGTTTGAGCCCAGCACTATGTGGGGAGGCACCTTCAGGGTGGCAAAGTACTCCCAAGGGGGGTGAACGGGTTCCAAACACACACACACACACGCACACGCACACGCACACGCACACGCACACACGCACACCACACACTTGGCTAACTGGCTTTGGGCTTCAGATTTCTGTGAAACGGTATTGGAGCCATGGGGAAGACTGCCTTGTAAGGCAAAGGAGAGCACAGGTATACAGGAGAACTGGGAAGATGGGGAGCAAGCAAGACGGCCACTCGTGGAAGGAACAGCGCATGAGCGAAACAGCCCCCTTCTCGCAAACTGCTGAGCTGGTGGAATATTGATGGGTAGTGTGAGATCTGGGGTAGCAGATAGAGTCTGCGGGTGCCTGGGCCATGTGTGCAGCTTGTTGTGCAGGAGTCCCGGAAGAGCATGGAGAAGGCAGGGCTGGCACCTGAGGGTCCCCGTCCTCCCGGCTGGCCTCCGTCCCCATGCCTCCCAAGGCATGTCCCTGGCTCCCACCCCTGGAGGCAGGTCTCCTTCCTCCACCCACCCTTCACGTAAGTTTGTCTCCATCTTGCCTTATTTTCCTCTCATTCTCCTGCCAACTGTTTGGCTTTGACTCTTGAGTAGCCATGTCACTCTGTCTTCAGGGGCTGGCCTCCCCCAGGAGGCCATGCTGCAAAACAAACAGTAGGGAGCTCTGGCGGAGGGAACTCTCTCAGGGTGAGGGGCGGTGGTGCCCACTTGCCCAAGGAAGCTCGGGTGCTCCGGGGAGAGTGAACCACTCAAATGGCAGTTTTGTGGAACCTGGCCACATCTCCAAGCTTAGTGCCACCCAGATGTCGGAGGTCAGGTTCTCTGTGGGCTGAGAGGTCTGGTGGACTCCAGGAAGGTCAGCGCTGAGGACGGTGTGCTGGGTGGTCAGGGAGCAGGTGTTAGTCATTGAGCCGGAGCCTGGTCTCCAGCTGTGAGTTCGGACTGTTACTTCATTGTACCCCACATACAGCTCGTGGCCACTCTGGCCTGGGGCTCGTGGGGGTAGGGAATAGGGTGACTCAGTTCAGTGAAATATGTGTGGAGCACAGTCCTGAGCCTCCAGTGGTGACCTCTGTGTTCTGCTAAGATGGCCAGACTGAGCTTCCAGCCCAGGGGCTGAGAAGGATGCCTTGCTGGGGTGAGACGGACAAAGTCCACTTGGAATGCAGTTAGGTGGAGACCACAGGCCCCATGGGAACCTTGGACATGGAGGTCCCCTGGAGCTGGCACCTTGTTGACAAGGGGGTGCCACAGAACTTTCAGAATGGGTAGCTCATTCATGCAGGCCGCAGTGCCTCTCACTGTCTGAAAAATACCCAACAGTACCCTGCTCTTTTCCATTCCATTCAGAGGCGTTTTTGCTACCTTTAAATGGTGCTGAACCTCCTGCTAACAGCCAGGTTAGTGGGCTCTGGGGGTGCAGGGCCATGGCAAGCAGCCCTGAAAGCCATACTGCTTTGAACTCTCTGCTACGACCCACATTGCTCACGGCTTGAGTCACGGGCCCCAGTGAGAGGGTGACCCTTTCCTGGGGAATCTAGCCTGTGCAGTTTGCTGGTGAATGGGCAAACATCCATGGTTCAGCAGTGATCTCTAGATGTCTTTGTAAAAGGCAGCTTTTGGGTGTATTTTTGAATGGATGAGATCCCTGCAAGCTTTACCAGGTTCATTATATATGAAAGGCACTGGGGCAGAGGAACCAGGTTGAAGCCTGAGAAGCCCTGCTCCGGCTGGTGACAAAGCCCATTGGGTGGCCAGGCTTGGTGCTGAGAGGAGGCTGGTGGGTTTGCATCCCCTGGCTCTCCTGAGCGCTCTTGAAGCCTGGTTGTTTCACCTCCAAAGTGGGAAAAGTCACACTTGCCAAGGAGGGTAGTGGAGTGCTGGGTGGGTGGGTGGTGAGGGAGGCTTGTCTTGGGCTGGGGATGGTACCACTCTCCTGGGGCTGCCCTCCTTGGGGGGCCTCTGTAGGATCTGGGAAAGGAGGAAGGGACTTCTTCAGGGGGTGGCGTGGTCCGACATCGGCATCTGGGACACCGCCCTCAGTGCCACCTCCCCAGTGTTCTTCTTTTGCTTGCTGCATGCAGCTGCATTGTGCAGCTCTGGCCAAGTTACCTGGCTTCTCTGCCTCTTCTTCACCATCAGAAGCTGCTGCTAACAGCGCTCTAGACAGCGTCTAGGATATCTGGGGGCCTGCTGCTGTTTGTTCCATGGTCAGTGTCATTGCAGTGACCATTTTCCCCAAAGAAACCAAGGAGAAAGCTGCTATCCCAAGTGCCCAGCCCTCTGAGCAAGCTGGCAGGCAGGGTGGGGATGGCCAGGCTGTGGACCCTGTCACGCTGGTCCCAGGAAGCCACCAGGAAAACGGAAGGAGCTGTCATTTGCCAGCTGCAGGCAGGGCGTTGCCAGGTGTGACATGACAGAAACAACAGTCTGGCTCACACCCTGCCTTTCCTGCCCGCCCTAAACTGAGAGCAGGAGGGGCAGCTCTCACTAGGAAACCACTGAGTTTTGTAAGACCGACTGTGCATATGTAGTTGGGATTGCTGTGACCTGTGAAACTAACACATTTGTAAAAGCCATCTGCTAGGTTCTATGTTTTAGTAATTCATAATAACAAACTAACCTTTGGACTTGGTGCTGGGGCAGCTGCCTGCAGGAGGCTGGCAGGAAGTGGAGGCACCCTGAATGTGTGGGCTGCCTTCCCCTATGGAGGGACAGGTGAGCAGTGGGCAGGACACCACGGCCTGCTGGTGTCCCTGTGACATGCAGCCCCTAGGTGGAGAGGGTCACTGGGGCTGGAGGGGGCCCTGAGAAATAGCCTCTTCTGCAGAGATCCTTGCGCTGTGGCTTTCAACTTGGGGACAGATCTTGAGTTGGGTTCCACCAACACCTCTTAGGTTTAGTTTCCTCGCCTGCAAAATAGGTTTTGCTGCTGTGGAAAATACCTGGGAAGCACCCAGTTTGTGATTCTTCAGGTGCACAAGGAGCATCTGTATCTGCTGCCCTGGGCAATAGCCTGAAGGTGGAAATCAAGGATTTAGCAACACCTGTATTTCCACAGCATCAAAGGGCCAGATGCCCTCCTGCACCTGTAATTTTATCTCTGGGAGAAGAAGTAATAATTTACACCCTGTGCAAATTGAAAAACTGAGACCTCTGAGAAGTTTGTCCCAGGCCTCACAGTGACTCAAAGGTTTCCAGATCCCTCACATGTGCATAGATCTTGATAAACCATCAAGGGTACCAAATGCCTAGACACGTTGAAATAGCTGTGCTGAGGCGCCTCATCATCGGGGTGGGGCGGTGGTTGGTGTGTGTGTATCCCGACTCCCATTTTACAGATGGCAAAGCAGAGGCTCAGAGGTTGGCCTAGGTTTGCACTCAGAGTTTGTGGCAGAGCTCAGCCCTTTTCCTAGAATTCACTGGCCCTCGGCATTCTGACCCTGGCCCTTTTAGACCCTCTGTGATGAGTAACCCAAACTGGCAGGGCTGCTAGGGTGGATAGTCAAGAGCCGGAAGGGAGAGGGTTAAATTCTTCCTCTTTTGTGCTGGGAGCCTCCAGTGACCCTGTCACTGACCCCTTCTCCTGGGTCAGGGCTTCGGGCTATGGGGGCAGGGAAGTGGGCTATGGGGGCAGGGAAGTACACGGAGAGCCTAGTGGCCCTGTGGGGACAGGGAGGGCCTGGGGAGTAAGGGCTGGCAGACTGGCTCCTCCCTCACCCTCTCTGGACACAGATGGACAAAGACGCTGGTTGCCTTTCCAGTCTCTGTAGAAGCCCCTCAGGGCCCTTGGGTTAGGCTGCCACCAGTGTGGCTGTACCCCTCATCCACAGCGGAGTGGGGCCGCCCATGTCGCCCGGAAAGCCCTGTGATGTCTCCCTGGTTAAGTGGAGAACTAGGATTCTTTTTACCAAGAAAGCATCATATGGAAAATCAGAAAACGGAAACATCAGATGGACCTAGTAGGACTTTGGGGCCAGCCTCTCTCTCACTGTGGAGGAGTGTTCCTAAGGTGTCTGTGACCTCCTGGGTTATTCCCTGCAAACCAGGAAGGCTGTCCAGGTCCCCCCCCTTCCTCCCCTGCCGCTGTCCTCTGATAGCACAAGCCTGCTAGTGTCCCTGTGCAGCCTGTAGACCGCTGTCTCCAGACAGGAGGGTGCCCGAGTGGACCTGACTCTGCAGCCTGGGGCTGTACAGCAGATCCAGCTGGGACTGCCTGGAACTTGGGCCTCTGCCTGTTGCTGGCCTTGAAACCACTTCCCTTGGGGAGACCTCCAAGGAGAGGACTTGAAAGCTGAGTGGCTGAGTTTAAGGGAAAATCAAGCGTTCCTGTATCCCTGTCTCCTGTCAGCCCAGGACCTTTGATTCCCTCCTGAGGAACCCTGAACACACCTTGTCCTGTTGGAAGCCTTTAATTGCTCCTAGAGTGAGGGAGACCTAGCTAGTGGGGTAGGTCTGGCCCCGTCTGCCTCTGGCCCTTTCTAGACACTTCAATTAGTGACATTAATCAGGGCCTTGTGCACAGGTTTCAGGCCTTTGGCCCTCGCAGGCGTCACCTGAAGGTGGCTGTCATCTGTTCTGGAACCATGTTTCTGGCCTCACCTCAGCCTCCCTGCAGATGAAAAGTGCTGTGAAAGTATTAATTATTAGCAGTTTCTTGGTCTTTATTTTTAAAAATTATATTAAAATATGTGTACCATTACATTTACTGTTTTAATAATTTTGAAGTGTGCAGTCCAAGGGGATTCAGTACCTCACCCTGTTACACAGCCATCACCACCACCATCCACAGAACTCATTTATTATTCCAGACTGAAACTCATACCCATTAAACAGCTCTGTTCCTCCCTCCTCCCAGGCCCTAGTAACTCTACTCTCCTTTCTGTTTCTCTGAATTTAATTATTCTAAGTACCTCATATAAGTAGAATCAGGCAGTGTTTGTCCCTTATGAGTGGCTTATTTCGTTCAGCATATTTTCAAGTTTTATCCAAGTTGTAACATGTGTCAAGACTTGTTTCCTTTTAGCCATGTGCATGCTTGTAAACCCAGCAGTCTGGGAGGCTGAGGCAGGAGAATTGTCTGTATGAGTTAGCAAAACGCCGTTGCAAAATAAAAAATAAAAAGGGTTGGTTATCTAGCACAGTGTCAAGGCCCTGGGTTCAATCGCCAGTAAACCCCTCCACTACCCTCCCGTTGAAGGCTAGTAATCTATTGGAGGCCTGTGCCACATTTGTTGATCCATTTTCTGTTGATGACACTTGGGTTGGTTCTGTCTTTGGCTTTCATGTATACCATGGCAATGAACATGGTTGTACAAATACCTCTTTGAGACCCTGCTTTCAGTTCTTTTGAATATATACCTGGAATTGAGATTGCTGTGTCCTCTGTAATACTGTGTTTAATTTTTTGAGGAGCTGCTGCTTTCCACACTGGCAGCGCCATTCTGCATTCCTACCAGCAATTCTCTACTTCCTCACCAATACCTACGCCTCCTTTTGTGATAACGCTTCTAATGGTGTAACATAGAATCTCGTTGTTCTTCTTTTTTGGGGGGATACTGGAAATCAAAGTTGTGACCGCAGGCCTGCCAGGCAGGCGCTATGCCACTGAGCTATATCCCTGGTCCCTCATTGTGGTTTTTCATCTTTGCTTGTTTGTTTTTTTTTGAGACAGGGTCTTACTATGCAGTTCAGCCTGGTCTTAAACTCACTTTATAACCCAAGCTGATTTTGAACTCCGCAATCCTCCTGCCTCAGCCACCCAAATTCTGGGATTACAGGTGTGCGCCACCAAACCTAGCTCAGGTTCTTCATCTTTTTAGGGGAAGCTCAAAGCCCGAGAAACACAGAGACATCTTCCCATTATTGCGGAAGCAGGCAAGCCTGGCCCAAGTGTCCTGGCCCTAGTCCTGGTACTGTTTCAGTTTCTGGTCTTGGCCTCTACTGTCTCTCTACAGCCTAGCCTCTCCGCTGTTTTGTCCCTAGCCCGGCTCGAGGAGGTGGTGAGGTCTACTGACTGTCAGGCCCCATCCTCCTGCGTGTCACAGCTGCAGGGTGGCTGAGGCCTGGCAGAAGTGCTGATGGGTGGTAGCTGACCGCAGGAGTGACGCCTGTCTCAGCAATGTGAGGTTTAAGGAGTTAAACCATTTTAACCCTGAGGCATGGGGTAAAATAATTTATGGTAGAAGATGTACAAAAATGGCTTTCCAAAGAATGTTTAATAACGTACTGTATCTTATCTGTCTATCTGTATACAGATACACATACATACATATATAAAATTGTTTTGAGACAAGGTCTTACTGTTTATAGCCCAGGATGGCCTCAAACTCCTGGCAGTTCTCCTGCCTCAGTCTTGTGGATGGTGGGATTATAGGCATGCGCCACCATGTTCAGCTAACGTATGTATTTTTTTAAGTGAGGGAAAAGCAGCGCGATAAATTCTTGCATATGAGCTCAATGATGGAAAAAAAAAAACCATGTGCAGAAACAAATAGGCCAAATGACCAGGGACCACCTCCAGATGGAAATGAAGAAGAGGATTTTTTTTATTTGTCTTTTCTATGTTACTGTTGGTTTTCTATAGAGAGCTCATAGTGCCTTTATGGTCAGGAAAATGTTGATAAGAAAATAAGAGTGGCTGTAGCCTTTGTGGTAGACACATGTGTCACAAGCACACAGCCCTGCTGAGGCTGCTGAGGTGGGGATGATCTAGAGTCGGAGCTTGGGGAGGAGCAGAGGTGTGCAAATGGGCACACAAAGGAGCAGTCTGCACACAGAGAAATGGAAGGATAAAGGAGGTCGGGCCGGGCAGCCCTGCGCCTTCCAGAGCATGGCCTTCGTTGGTGGGAAGGTGCCGCGGGTAGCACCTGGCCTGGCATCCTCTACACTGTAGAGGGTGTGGAAAGGCCCTGTGGTCTCCCAGGAGTGAAGCCAGTACCCTGTACACGTGGGACCTTTGCTCCAGTTTGCCTTTGCCTTCTCTCTAGCAATAGAACCTGGACTGAGGTCCTGGTTGCCTCCCCCGGATGTCATGGAACAGCAGAGATGAAGCTCGGCATAAATGGTTCAGGCTCCAGGAGAGGACTTGCTGTGGCCTTGGGGGCTCAGACAAGTGAGAGCGGAACCACTCTAATCTCTGGGTGCAGTGTCTTGGTGTCCACTCACTGGCTTTGACCATGGGCAAAGGCCTGGCCTCGTTAAGTCTCTGTCATCAGTAAAACAGAGGTAATTAGTAACTCTTGCAGGGCTGGTTACAGAACTAATAGAGGTACAGCTCTATAAATGGTACTCAGGATATTGTGAGAGTGGTTATTGTTGTCTGATTGAGAGGTGGATTCTGATGCTAGAAGGCCCGGGCTCAAATTGTGTCTGGGCCTCAGTTCTTCCATCTGTAAAATGGAAATAATGATACTGCCTGCCTACATGAAGACTAAACAAACGACTATATGTCAAAGTGATCCAAATAGTGCCTGCACACAGTGCCCAGTAAGATTTGGCTCTAATTGGGGTGGTCTTTAGCCAAATGCACCACTGTGGCCCCACCAGTTGTTTGTGGCCAGCCAGCACCTGCCAGTCCATCTGATCATCCTAAGAGTCACTTGTGACTGGCCAGGGCCCAGCACTTGTTGAAGAAACCAAGTGTTGGTTGAGATGGTCCTGCTTCAGTTGTCAAAGGGTGCTGGTGTTAGCAAGTGGGATCCCAGGCAGAGGGTGAGGGGAAGGCTGGCTGCTTTGGGGGATTGTTTGTTCAACGCTGTAGATGAAATCTAAATGATTAGAGATAATGATAGTGCTTGCGTCTTCCACTTGCTTCCTTGCCCTTCTGAAAAGGAACCCCAAAGCTAAGGAAGAAACAACTGCCCATAAAGTAAAGGGGGCCATGAACATAACAAAAAGAAAGAAGAAATCTTGCTTTTGCGGCACCCGATGGGGAGATAATGGGAGAGGAAGCGCGGCCTCTGCAGAGCAAAAGATCGGAACACTTTGTTCGCTGGAAGAACGAACATGCTATGAGCAAGCGCTGCTGAATTGGGGTTTCTGGTGACTGAGCTTGGTTTCGGGGAGATAGTGATGATTAGGCCTGCCTGAGGCAGGGGTGCATCCCACCAAGAACCCCGGGGTGGAGGCAGCAGGCCTGGGGTGGGCTGTCAGGTGCAAGGCCAGTATGTCCAGCTCCAGCCCATGGGCTCGGTCACCATGACAGTGTTGTGGTCACCGTGCTTCCCAAGGGTTCTTCTGTAACCCCCTTTCTCAAGGTGGATTTATGGTGGCTCTCAGCGGGGTAATCCCGAGGAGGAGGGGGGGAGGGAGAGGCGGAGGAGGGGGGAGAAGGGGAGGTGGAGGAGGAGGCGGCAGCGGCCAAAGTGTGCGCAGATCATTTGTACGCCGTCCTTCCGGGCTCAGGATTGTACTCCTTCCTGCCAACACTGCGTGGCGGCTTTCTTGGTGACTGGCATCCACTGCCTTCTCATTTGTTCTTGTCTCACGTACCCATCTGAATCACTGACGGGTCTCCTTGCCCTTGCAATGGGTGGCTGAGGCGGGAGGAGCAGTAACAGCTAGGGAAAGGATCGGATACCCTTCCTTTCCTGAGCCCCTGGGGACCCCAGGATGCCCTGTGGAAGTGTCTGTAGGAGTGGGCATTGGAGTTGGAGGCTGGTTTTTGAAATACTTCTCTGAAGGGCCTTTGGGCTGGGCTGGATGTGTAGCTCTGTGGTAGAGCACTTGTCTAGTATGTGTGAGTTCCTGGATTCTGTCCTCAGCGTGAAAGAGGGCACATACACGTACAAAGTACTGGGGTCAAGCACCTTGGTTAGCAGAAGGTCCCCCGAAATATGTCCCTTCCTTCCTATAGACAGCCCTTCCCCCCCAGTCCTTGTTGCAACCCAGGAGGCTTACATTTGTAATACTGTGGAAAGGTTACTGGAATTCTAGCAAGTTAATTCCAATCTACCACTTCCAGGGCAACCCATTGCAAGAATAAAGACACTAAGGCATATTTGTAGTTACGGGGAGCCAAGGGGTCCTCAGTCCAGCCGTGATGATGGAACGAGAACAAAGGCTTCGAGCCAGGGTCAAGCCCATGAAGAAGGGAGTGGCTTGAGGATGAGTGATTATGAGATTGGCAGGAAGTACCTGAGTGCTGTAAGCTGGGCTGGGTAGGAGGCCTGATGAAATCACCTCTGCAATATGCAGAGAGAAGGATCTGCAGAAAGAGTAATCTGCATAACGCAGTTGAGGTAGTATTTGATGTTTTGGGGTTGGTGCTTGAGCTCTGTTATTTAATCTTTTATGACCTGGGAGGTCACAGTCTCTTCTCTTGAGGCTCGATCCCCCCACAGTGTGGAGCATGGCTCTCCATCCTGCCTGGCTTACACGTTTTATTTGGGAGCTAAGTGGGCCGGGGGAACACTGCCCTGTTGCCTTGCTCCAAAGACTACATATCAGCACCTCGCTGATACGCATTGCTTAAAGCCAGTTGAAGAGAGAAGGAAAAGCCCTAGCCAGCTCTGTACATATCTGTACATGGAAATAGGGCCAGGTTCAGGCAAAAGGGAGGCAATCGTCCTCCTCCAAGGAGTCGCCCAGGTGGTCTCCCACACTTCCTTCACTCACCATAAAGTCTGCCTTATGTGGGCCATTGTGGTAAGCATGTTATGTACAATATCTTGTCGTCCAGTAGCCTGAGAAGTGGGCACTGCTGGCCCCACCACGGGTAGAGACTCGCTGTGAAGCTCAGAGGGTTCACCAGGCTGCCTCCCCAGTGTTTGGGAGGCAGCTCCCACCTGCCACCCTTTGTGCACACCATCTAGATCATGGTGGTGGTGACCATCTGCATAGTTCAGTGTTACCTCTTGAAACCACTTGGGGGGTGGTGTTACTTGCCCCATTTCCAGAGAAAGGAAGTCACCGGCTTAGAGAGTTACATGAGTTGACTGATGAGAAGGGTGCTGAGCATTGTGTCTCCGGAGACTCCATCTGACCGTGTACCGTGGGAGCTGGTTCGAGACAGGCCAAGGAGGAGGAGGAAACCGCCGTACAGTGGTGGGGAGGAGTTGTGTGGTCTTCTGCTCATCTAACCATGCGTTTTGGTCTTTCTAGTGACCAGCTGCATCCTGAAGCTTGTCAGGAGCTGCCAGCCCTCAGTCCATTCAATAATGTTCCAAAGACACCAGAGTGAGAGCTATATGTCAGGAAACAGGACGAAGACCAAATATATAGTCTGTCACAGGACCAGGGGAGGGAGAGGGCCATGCTTATCGGGCCTCCTCTGCCTCCTCCCGTCCCTGAACTTTAGCTGTGTACCAGATTCTTTAACTGTACACTGTCTTCTAATCATAAAGCACATGTTTGACTCTTGTTTTCTTTTTTTTTCCCTCAATACTAGAGACTGAACCCAAGGCCTTTGTACTGAGCTTACATCCCCAGTCCTTTTTATTTTGAGAAAGATTTTCATTAAGTTACTAAATTGTTCAAGCTGGACTTGAAACCATCCTCCTGCTTCAGCTTCCCCAAGTGCTGGCATTATAAACATGTCCCGCCATGCCTGGCTTGGAATCCCATTTTATAATGAAGAAGCTAAGGCTCTGAGACCTGGTCTTTCCCCCATCTTGCCGCTGCTGTGGTTTCTTTTGATCACCTTTTTCCCCTTGCCATGGCACAAGTCAGAAACACCTCCTTCCTATAAACCAGGAAGACAATGGCCAGTCCACATTTGCTGGGGCAGAGCTTACTATTCTAGGGTAGAGGGAGTGTGGCTGGCATCAGCCGACAGATGGAAAGCTGTTGGGTTTGGGCGTCAGTGTGGCCCGAGTTCAGATGCCATCTCTACGGGGCCATGGGGAGCGTGTTCAGTCCCCTGGGCCTTAGCATTCATGGGGGCCTGCAGAGGACTGGCAGGAGGTGAGGGAAGAGTCCCCACCCAGTGCCTGCAGCCAGGTAAGTGCTACTCCCTCCACTGCATGTTCACTTTTTGCTTCCTGTTCTCTTAGTTGAAACTCAGCTCTGTCCCCAACTGACCAGGCAGCCCCAGCCACACATTTCTTTGCTGGTCTGGGGCCGGGGCCTGTGCCCTGCGGGAAGCCAGGCACCCGCCTCTGGCCAGCAACACTGGCTTGGCCTAGGCTATGGGAGACAGGAGTGGACCCTTGCGCTGTGGGGGTGCAGGAGTGCCTGAAAATTGGAGATGTGTGTCTTGCTGGGAACTTCCATAACACCTTCAGACTGTTGCCTCTGTTTCTTCCCCTGGGTTGGGACAAGACTCAAGTGCCTCAGAGACAGATGACCAGTTTGGGAGAAAGCGCTGGGATGTCCCAGCTACAATCCTTCCCAAGCTGCTTCTTTCTTTCCTGCCTTTGGGTCCATGTCCCCAAGCATGGCAGGCGTGAAAACCCAGCTGGAGGCCACCTCTTCTTCCACCTACCTGGGAGGGCAGGAGCTCAGGAAGTCACTGAGCCTCTGTGGCCAGGAAATCTCACACTGACCAGCCTGGAAAAGTGGAAAAGCTGAGGGACTGGGAGTGCTGGCTGGGTCAGTTCAACCGGGCACTCAAGAATCCCATACCCAGCGGGGGCCCATCAAGGTTGGAAAGGGTAAGGGAACTCTCGGGAAAGCTTTGTCCTAAGCCTGCAGCCAGCCCAGCTCCCAACCCTGAGTAAACACACAGATAGGATCGGGTGTAGCCAGGAAGGGTGGCAGGGTGCGGCCAGGGAGAAGAATGGCAGGATGTGGCACCGGGGCACGGTTCTGGGCACCCACGCCTCGGACTATTGTTTAGGGCAGCCTGAGGCTGTCCATTCTCTGGGGCTTTGAGAGGAAGTGATATTCCCCTGGGACCTGAGCCCCGTCCCACCCACTCACAAGCTGGGAGTGGGGGCCAGCCGTGAGGGCTCACTGCTGGGTACCCAGTGGCCCCCCTCAGAGGGTCTGCCTGTCTGCATCTGTCTTCCTGTACCCCTGGGGTCTGTCTGAGTCACAGTCATGCTATGATCACTGGAATTTATCTCTCCGCATCTAGATATTTTAGGGGAAGGGGGCTGTGGTTATGAGGGAGGAAGGGCTGAGAGTGAAGACTCCTTTGATTCCCGCCCAGCAGCATCTGTCGTTGACTGACTAGAGGAGGAAGTGGCTGATTTGCTTTGGGGGAAAAGGGGCTCTGAGTGTGCACCTGCGGTGGGTAGGGGCTAGAGAGGATAAGAGGATTGCTTGCAGGGATGATTGGCATCTGCTAGGGTGTGGAGGCACTGCAGGGCACAGGCCTTCTCAGAGATGCCTCTGTGCCTTACCAGGTACTGGGTTTGGGGTCCAGGGCATGACAGGTGCTAGCCTCAGACACGAGGCTCTGCACACCAAGGGTGAAGATGGGTGGCCCAAGCTCTCTCCTCTTGGGGAACTCCGCCTCCTGAAACTGTTCCAGGGTGGGACACTGTTCAGCATCTGGATGGTAGAAGGGTCTGGAGCAGCGTGCCTCACAAGCCAGGTGACCTGGACATCGTTAGACCTCAGTTTCTCCTTTTATGACATGAGTAATTCTGGCAAGAAGCTGCAGATGAGGCACACAGGAGAGGGTTGTCAGAGCAGGGAGCTGACGAGGTGTTCTGTGGACTTCTGGCCCCTGAGCAGGACCTGGAGGGTCAGATTAGAGTGCAGACAGGGGAAGCCCAATAACTCAATTCTCCTTTGGCTTCTGGGCTTTGGGCATCTGGAGGAGGGAGGCTGTGGTTCCTGACCTTAGAACCACTTGAGACAGCACGGGATGACTCCAGCATGGAGCATGTGTTGGAAGGCAGGGTGAGTGGGCATTGAGGGATTTTTTAGGCTGTGGAAAAGGAGAGATTTCAGGGAGGGGCTCCGACAGGGACTTGAATCATGCGAAATGTTTCTGTGGCCTCCAGTAAAAGTAAACGAAGAGGACATGCTTTGTTGGCAAGGGGGATTTAGGCTACTGATAGGAAGAGCATAGGCCCAAGGGGGAAGACAGCTGAGGATAATGGGGTGTGGGGAGCAGAGAGCAGCATCTTTCCAACAGGACAACAATGGCGTTAGTCACTTGTCACCTTGGTGTCTGTCATTGTGTGTTATTTTCTTACCATGGTAGGATATTCTTTGAGCATCTGCTATCTCCCATGCACTGTCCTAGGCTCTGGGACTGCCCTGATGAACAGAGATAATCTTGTTTCCATAGTTCTCTGGGTGCCCCTCGGTGGGTTCTCAAGGCCACAGGGTGAGTCACAAATAAGCAAGCCTGTGAAGATGTCATTACCCTCTGGGACTGGTACTTGGAAGGCCAAATTCAAGGTGTTGTGAGAATGTGAGACACGCACATCTGATCAAGTGGGGTTGTTACCAGAGGGCTGGGTGCTTCCTACTGAATGTCCTTATCCCTGCTTTTCTTGGGGAAGAAACAGGCTCAAAGAAGTTGTTACTCGCCTGCGAGGACGGAGCAGTTAAGAGTTGGGATCCAGATGTACCCAGGTCTGCCTGACCCTGAGACTTTTCTCTCAGTGCCTGACCCGGCATTCTGGATACTCACCCTGTACCATTTAATCCTCATGGACTCCTGCGGATCCTGATTACTTGTGCCAAATCTTGGGTGAGGGGACAGGTTCAGAGAGGTTAATTAACTTGCCTAGATTCACGCAAGCCAGCCTGTGTCAGCCGGGTATTTACACCCACGTCGTTGGACTCAAAAGCCTGTGAAGTGTCCCACCTGTTGCACCAGCACCCCAGTCCCCCAGTTACCAACAAGCAGGCAGAGGTGAGGTAGCCTGTGGGCGGTGGCGGGGCTGTGACGCCACCACTCCTCCCTCAACCTCTTCTTGCACAGGTGGCTTTGTTCCCCTGGGGGAGGTCAAGGGTCAGTGCTCCTCCTAGAGGCTTCATCCTGCTCCTCCTAGAGGCTTCATCCCTTCCGGCAGTCTGGGACCTTGATTGCTGTCAGGGTGTGATGGCAGGAAAAGGCCCTGCCCTTCTTGAGCCGGCTTGTGCTCGGGAGGTGGAAAGGGAGGCAGGGAGCTGCTCAAAGACTGTGTTCCCCAAAGATGAGACCCTGCCTGATGCTGCTTCCCTCCCTACATGGGCCCAGCCCCTGAAGTAGATCAGACCAGTGCACGAGGAGGGTCTGGATCTGGGTGGCAGGATCTGGCAGGGTTGGTGGGCACCAAGCCCTGGTGAACAGACCGACTCCTCCTTACCAGCCTGGATGGGCACCAGGAACCTTGTGCTTTGTTACCAAGGCTTTGCCGGGGGCGAGGCTGAGGCCTTGGGAGCCCCAGGGAGCAGCGCCCTCATGGCTGATGCAGCAATGCCCGGCTGCGGCTGATGTGCCATGGGGGTGAAGTGTGGGTAGAAGAGGCCATTGAGTTCCAAGGCAGGAGGGATGGCTTTGTGCCATGTTGCTCAACAGAAATACAGCCGGCTCCGCATATGTGATTTTGTGTCTTCAAGCGGCTACACCGAAACTTGTGAAAAGAGGGCTGCAGCTCGGAGGTGCTGCACTTGCTTGGCATGTGAAGCCAATGGGTGTGGTCTCTGGCAGTGGAAAAAAGGCCAGGAGGAGACAGTTGAGATCAATTTTAACAAGGTGTTTTATCTAAACTAGGTTATGGTGGTACACGCCTGTGATCCCAGGATTCTGGGAGGCTGAGGCAGGCGATCCCAAGTTTGAGCCCAGCTTGGGCAGCGTAGTGACTTAGATTGTGTAAGGGGCTAGAGGTGTAGCTCAATACAAAGGCCCTGGCTTCAATCCCAGTACCCCCTCCCTCACCATCTAACTCAATCCATCCAAAATATAATTTTAATTTGTAATCGATAAATAGTTATGAATGAAGAAGTGTGTATTCTGCCCTGGGTGCTAAGCCTCCGGCTGCGTTGCTGGCGCGCTTAGTAGCCACATGTGGCCAGTGGCGCCTGTCCTGGGCAGTGCCGTCCTTTCAGTTAATCAGGACAGATCCGCCTCAGCTCTGGGGACAGATCCCCACCCCCACCTCCAGCCCGGGTGGCCTTAGCCTCTGCGCCTGTTCAGCTGGCTGAACCCCCTGCTCCTTGCTGCGGCTGCGGCCCCTGGGCTGCAGTGGGAAGACAGGTTTTGAGGTAGAAGCTGGAAGGCTATGAAGTTGGGGCAGAATGAAGGAAAAAACCTAAGACCCAGGTCTGGATGGAGGAGGCGAGCTGTGGCCCTCCCGGCCGTGGTGGGGACGAGGTGGCGTGGAGCCGCCGGGATCGGAAGCCCGCAGCCCCGCATTGCGCGCCTGTCACACTTCCTTTGGCTTTATTGCTTTTGTCCAACACCCTATTGTCTGGTTTCCTTTTGTCCCCCTCTCAGCGCTGCTGCCTTTTATTTTCCAGCCAGCCTGGTTGTTTTCATTTCTTTTGTCTGAAGTTCCTGAGAGGAAGGTTTTATTTTCAGCGGTTTGATTAATTCACAGCTTGAGCCCGGGGTTTGTTTGTTATGTAATTGCTGCCCTCAGCTTCAGGATAATACCCCCTCACCCTCCCCACCCCCACCCCTCACGCCCCCTCCTGCCCCTCCTGACTCCCCTGCCCCGGGGCCTGGCTTCCAGTCCCTCCCAGTGCCCGGATGGGCTGAGCTGCCTGCTTCCTGCAGGCAATCCATCCGGGGTGGTGGGCGGGGACCTCAGGGCAGGCTGGGCTGGGTTCTCCTCTTCCTCTAGGAGAGTTGGGGCTGACTTGCATAGGGTTTCAGGTGGACCTCCTGTCTTCCATCTCCATCGTGGGTCCGCCATCAGCCCTCAGGGAACCCTGCAATTTCCAAGTGGGTGGGCAGGGGAGTCTGGTATTGTCTGACCTGTAGGGTGGAATCCCATCAAATACACCTATATTCTAGTCAGTCATAATGCCGTTATGCTCGGTTGTATTGGGCACCACAACACTGCATGATCCATTATAGTGTTACATTACAAAAAACCGTTTTACAGACTTGATACAATCTACACAATTGATGCCATATACAAATATAGTAGCTCCTCTCCCTGTTGCCCAGTTTCACCTCACAGTTTCAGTTACCAGAAATAAATAACGCTCATAAGATTGATTGATTGATTGATTGATTGATGGGTACCGGGAATCAAACTCAGGACCTGCTGCTTGCGTGCTGCTGAGTCATCAGTTTTAAATTCCGCTTTGCACCAATAGTATGACGAAATCTCGGTCTGAATATGAATAATCCCTTTGTCCAGTGTAACCATGCTGTATAGACTACCTGCTCCTTACTCACTTAGGAGCCATCTGCTTCCCAGAGTGACTGTTGTGGTGCCTCTGAGCCCATGTTAAAGGCACCCTGGTTTTACTTAATAAATGGGACAGGCCAAAGGGAAGCCATGAAGTGTTCCCATTAGCTGAAAAGTTCTCAGCAGAAAAAGTGTATGCTAAACTTACTGACAGATATAAGAAGAATGAATCTTTCATCTGAGAAATTGTGAAGGAAAAAGCTTTTGCTGGTTTTACTATTGCTACTCAAATGGCAAGTTACAGGCACAGTGCGCCCCAATACGTAATTCAGATGGAAAAGACGTTACATTTATGTGTGTGCAGAGGACAACAGTATCCGCAGGGCCTGGAACTACCCATGGCTCAGCCTCTGCTATTGAGCATGTCTCCCCAAAGATTTGCAGTACTGTATTGTACTATACCACAGTTTAAAGAATATTTTACCATGCCTGGCAGATAGGGTAGTTTTATTTTATTTTATTTTTTTGAGACACAGTCTCACTGCGTAGTGTAGGCAAGCCTTGAACTCACAGGGATCCTTCTGCTTCAGCCTACTCAGTGCTAGGATTACAGGTGTGGGCCACCACATCTGGCTCAGGGTAATTTTAAATGAACAATTTATTTCTTACCAACCTGGAAGCTGGGAAGTCCAAGGGGCTGCCATCTGCCCCCAGCTTTCTCTCTTCTTACTCCCACCCCACCCATCGGATTGTGACTAATCCTAACCAAAGGCAGAACCTCACCTCCAGTCACCTCTAATTAGGCCTTGCCTCCCATTATGGGAGGCATCCACTGGGGATGACTACCACCTAACCATGCTTCTCTAGCTAACATGTATCAGATTCATCCAGAGGGTTGTTAAGGTCCCTAGTCCCACCTCCAGAGATTCTGGTTTGTGACTGGGACCCATGACTGCCTCAGATAAGCCCCCATGGTCTTTCTACAGCTGAACCTCTTGACTGTGTGGGCTCCACACCCAAAGATTCAACCAAATGGGTTAAAAATACCCCTCACTGCTATCTTACCTGTTACCTAAACAAAGCAATAAGCACTATTTGCATAGCATTTATATTGCAGTAGCTATGAGTAATACAGAGATGAGTCGGAGTATGTGGAAGATGTTCACAGGCAGCATGCAAGTGCTGTGCCGTTGTGGTGCAAGGGGACTTAAGCAGCTTGGAGTTGGTATTGCAGGAGTTTGGAGCAAGTGCTGGAACCAGTCTGCTGCAGATTCCAAGGGTCATCCATAACACAATCCAACTGCAGTGGTTTAACAAACACCAGATCTGAACTTTCTACTATCACCAGTGGATGTAAGCACATATAAATACCAACATGGGACCCTCATAACTGCCCTACAAGGTGGGGAGACTGAGCTGTAGAGAAGATAAGCAGCCTGCCCAGCATCACACAGGGACCCATTAGGAGAGACAAGGGCCCGGCCATGTAGGAATCTGCTTTGTGTTCCCACCAGAACCTGGAACCTATCCTGTGATTTACACGGTGGGCGTCTGCTGCTCCAGCTCCAAGCCGGTACGATTGCAGAAACTGAGATCCTGCAATTGCTTGGCCCCTCTAGGCTTGCCAGGCGGTGGAATGGCAGAAGAGGAGGCAGGGCAGGCTCAGCAGAGGTAGCATTTCCAGAGAGGGTGTCAGTTTATGAGCTGCAGAAACAGGATTGCAAATGCAGATACCTGCAGGCTCAACACTTAAGCCAAATATCAGAAAATATTTTTCTCAAAGCTACTTCTTGGTTTTTAATTTATTTTCTAAGAGAGAGAGAGAGGGAGAGAGAGAATGAATTGAACCCAAGACCTTTACACTGAGCTATATTCCCAGCCCTTTTTATTTTTTGAGACAGTCTCTCTTAAGTTACCCAGGCAGGACTTGAATTCACAACCTCCTGCCTCAGCCTCCCCGCTATTGGGATTACTGGCATGCATCATCTCCCTGGCTTATTTCTCACACTTTTAATAAATGGGTGGATATAAGAAATATTGTGCGTTTATCTCCTGATCTCCTGTGTTGTAATAGTAATGGGCTCAGTGGTAGAATGTTTCCTAGCATGCATGGGCTTTGGGTTCCATTCTCAGCACCCCAAGAAAGAATAAATGCTCACATAGGGTAGTTGATACTTGGTTTCCTTTTGGTAGAGTGGTGGCCACCAAGACAAACTGGCCTGGGCATTAGGAGTGCTGGCTACTCAGTTCTAGCCAATGTTTGTCACTGTGTAGAAGTTCAAATCCAGATTTTAATGTGGTTACTGCCTCTGGATTTTTACATGTCAGTAACTATATATGTATACACACACAAACACAGGCGGATGCATGAAGTCTACTTAGACGAGCCCATCTGCCATAGTGAAGCCCAGTCGTGTTTCTAGACCTTTCTGTTTAACAAATGGACAAACACAACAAGGCATGAGGGAGAGAACATTTTTCTCACTTTGCTGTGGCTTCCAGAAGTAGGAACACATCCTGGGCTTGTGCCTGCGGAGCCGCTGGGGGAGCTGAGGGTGGAGGCGCGCCTGCAGGGCTCTTGGGGTCTCACCTCCAGCCGCTGTTCCTCCTCTTCCAGAATGTCCATGAGGAGCCCCATCTCTGCCCAGCTGGCCCTGGATGGCGCTGGCACCATGGTGAACTGCACCATCAAGTCTGAGGAGAAGAAGGACTCTAGCCACGAGGTGCCCCAGGCTTCGGCTGCCGTGGCTGAGCCCCAGCCTGGAGATCCCGCCCGGGACCCCCCGGATGCTGCTGATCCCCACGCTCCAGCTCAGGTGCCCAGCACTTTCCCAGGGGCTCCTGGGACAGCGTCCCTGGCTGCCTCTAGTGCACACCCGTGCCCCGCATCCCGCCTCACTGCCAGGCAGGGCAGGTGCGCATCAGGGCTGAGGCTTGGCTTAGGGGGCAGAGGGGCTGCTAGTTCAGCCATGTTACCTGCCAGAGTGCGACATAGATTCACTGCCTGGTGGTAACTGCTGGCCAGGGCTAGCTGGGGGGACAGGATACACACCGGGAGTTTGGCTTAAAAGTAAGCTACTGGCTTTTTCATGTGGTTTGAGAGACTCAGCCTTATCATTCCTTTTTATTTCACTGTTAAAAACCTTCAAGGTAGGGGAACTGATCAATGTCACCAAGAATTCTTGTAGCGCAGGAAAAGTCTGATTCCACACAGGAGAAATTAATGTGAATATGTACTTAAAAACCAGATGAGTGAAAATTGAGAGTTTTGGGTTTCAAGCAGGGATCCAGCTTGGAAGAGCGAATGGTACAGGGGACGCTCCTGGAGGAGCAGGGTTTCGGGGATGGGGGGACTCTGGTGGGAAGAGGAGCAGCCCTTCCTGGGGAGGGCAGGGCTGGGGCAGTGGTTGTGTCCCGGACTAATAATTAGTAGCTGGCCTGGGGCCCCTGACTGCGGTGGCAAACCCCATTCACATGCTTTAACGCCCTTGATCCCAGCGACATTCCTGTGACCTGGGAGGGATTAGCATTTCCATTTTCAGAAGGGAAGTGAGGTTCAGGGAACGGGTTAGGGTAGAGCCCCAGGAGCCAACAGCAAGCCTAGCCTGGACCCAGACCTGTGGCCCTCAAGTCTCTCGCACCCTTCATGTAGCATCAGGTAAAGGGCCAGGCCAGCCGGGGTTGAGGGGTGGGGCATGGAGGACCCTTCAGATGGAGCAGTAGGGCAGGGAAGAGCCGGGGGTCCCCCTGGGTGGGTGCCCCTGGGGTTCGGTGACAGTTCAGTCATTGTGCAGGAGTGTAGCTCTCCGGAGAGCAGCGGGTCCCCAAAGCCGACGCGGCCGGATGCCTCTGAGGCAGCTTCTGGAAGCCAGGAGAAGCTGGACTTCAACCGCAACCTGCAGGAGGGTAAGAAGGGCGCCCAGGCAGAAGCCGCCCGGGTGGGAGGTGACAGGGCAGTGCCCCTCAGCCTGTGGTATCTTCCAGTTGTGCCAGCCATTGAGAAGCTACTATCCAGCGACTGGAAGGAGAGGTTTCTGGGACGGAGCTCTGTGGAAACCAAAGATGTCAAAGGTGCGGGCCTTTCCTGCTGGCCTGGCCGTGTATTCTGGGCCGGCAGGGCAGTTCTTGGTACCCTTGTACCTGTCCTGTGCTGTTTCGCTTCTTCCTGGCCCTAGCAGTCATCAACATCCCTTACTGGGGACCCCGGCGAATAGGTCTGGCCTGACTCTGAGTCCCTTGGTGTGGATCTGGCCCTGGAGGGGGCCCTTGAACTCAGGCTTGTCGTCTTCCTTGCAGTCTAAAGTAGGCAGAAAGCGCGCTTCTCCTTTTGACAACTAATCCTGGGCTCGAGGGACCTCACTGAGTGAGAAGAGGGCCTTGTGGGACTGTTGCCTGGGGCCCTTCAGTGCTCATTTTCCTAGTGTGGTTGGTCCCTCACCCCCACCCCAGGGAGCTTTACACCAACACAGAGCTCCCTGGGGCTTTGTGGGGGTGCTTGGCACCTGTACTTCTCAAAGGTACCTTGAGTGATTCTGGGGCAGATGGCCTGCAGCCTGCAGTGGGAATGGCCCACTGCACAGACTGAGTGGGTGGACGGGGAAACAAAGCCAGCTAATGTGTGCTAAAGGAGGAGCACACACCAGGTTCTGAACCGAGTACTCTCCGTGCATTCGCTCCTCCTACCTCACAGCAACCTAGCGAGGTACCTATTATTGTGTCCACTTACAGATGTTTTAAAAACACCCTGGTCAGATGTGGTGGCCCATGCCTATAATCCCAACTACTCAGGAGGCTGAGGCAGGAGGATTGAGAGGTTAAGGCCAGCCTGGGCAACTTAAAACTTGTTTCAAAATTAAAAAGTGGGGGAAGCCTGGAGGTATATCTCAGTGCCACAGTGCTTACCTAGTATGCACAGGGCCCCAGGTTCAGACCCCATTCTTACAAATGAAACAGAACACCCTGAAGTGCAGGGAAGTTGGTAACATGCCTGACAGCTTCCTGGGATGACATAGCAACTGCCTGGTCCACGTAAGATGGACAGGTGAACTAACCAGAACTCTCCGTGGTGGCTGTTCCAACGGGGAGCAGGGACCCAAGAGAGCCTGGCAGAAAAGGAGCTCCAGCTTCTGGTCATGATCCACCAGCTGTCCACCCTGCGGGACCAGCTCCTGACCGCCCACTCCGAGCAGAAGAACATGGCCGCCATGCTGTTTGAGAAGCAGCAGCAGCAGATGGAGCTAGCCCGGCAGCAGCAGGAGCAGGTGAGGGCAGGGCTGGGTCAGGCAGGCTCTGGGGTGTTGTGGATGCCAGACCGGTGCCCAGGATCCCTTTGCTTGCTCTCTTGCTCCCAGATTGCCAAGCAGCAGCAGCAGCTGATTCAGCAGCAGCATAAGATCAACCTCCTTCAGCAGCAGATTCAGGTAACGGGGGACCCGCCTAGGAGCCCCAGAGCTGGGGGATGAGGGCGACACCAGCCTCAAAAGCTGCAGGGGGGCTGGAGGTATAGCTCAGTGGTGTAAGTGCTTGCCCGCTAAGCACTAAGGCCCTGAGTTCGATCCCCGGTACCGGAAAAAAAAAAAAAAAAAAGGAACAGATGTTTCCTTCCTTCGCTTTAGGGCTGGGGATATAGCTCAGTGGAATAAGCGCTTGCCTAGCAAGCGCAGGGTCATGAGTTCTATCCCCAGTACCGCAAAAAAAAAAAAAAGAAACTTTAAAATTAAAAAAAAGTCTACTTTAAAAGCTGCAGGGGACAAGGGATGCCAAGCAAGCTGAGTCCTTCAGCCTGACCCTGAGAATGGCCCTTCTTTGGCTCCAGCCTCCTCCTTTATAAGGGGCAAGTGGGGGTGATAGAATGTTCTGCTCCCCAGCTAAGACTCAAGGGCAGGGAGGCTGGGCTCACAGAGCCAGCATGGGTCAGATGGGTCCACCCTCTGTGTCGGGCTGACCACAGCTGGGGGAGCTCTTTGGATCACACAAGGTCCTTCGCCTTCAGCAGGTCAACATGCCGTATGTCATGATCCCAGCCTTCCCCCCAAGCCACCAGCCTCTGCCTGTCACCCCCGACTCCCAGCTGGCTCTGCCCATTCAGCCCATCCCTTGCAAACCAGGTGAGTGCGGGCAGGAAGGGGCTGCACTGAGGCTGGCTTGTCCAGAGCCTAGGGGCTCCCTCTTGGATCTCAAGTCACTCACTGCGGTGCTGCATCCCGTGGGAGAATGAAAATGGCACATTTCCCACTGCAGAGTCCTTCCTGGGTGGAGGAGGGTGTCCCTCTACTTCAGGACACCTACGTGCCAACCAGAATGTCGGCATCTCGCACAGTAACTGCGGTCCAGCCCTCCCCCTATGCTAGCAACCTCGATTCCAATTTTGAGACTCAATTTTAATTTTGAGACAAGTTCTCAGTAAGTTGCCCAGACTGGCCTTGAACTTACAATTGATTCCAACTTCACACTCCTATCCCTGCCCTGGCCGTGCCACTCCTGCATCCTGGCACTGAAATTCAGCAGTGACTGTGTGTTTTGTCACTGGCTGGCAAGCCGTGGGGCGGTGAAGTATGAACCCTGAGCCCAAGGAGCTGCCAGCCGGGCGTGTGATGGGGGATACAACAGTCAGGGAGGCGTCCTGAGGAGGTGGCATTTGTGAGCTGGGGGTTGAGGGCGATGCAGTCAGAGGCCCTGGACCGAGGTGGAAGCTGCTAGGCGGTGGTAGAATTGAGAGGGGCATGCTGTGGCTGGGGAGGCTAGTTAGGAGGGAGCTGCGGGTCTGGGGCGGACTGCGGGGTGGGGGGTGCGCTTGAGCATTTGAACAGCAGGTGCACCTCTCTGGCTGTGAGTGGTGGGGATTGGAGTGCACTGCCTGGGGCAGAGTCCAGCAGGGACTGTCGAGGTCATTGATGAGTTGAGTGTGGCACCAGATCTGGGGGCTGACGGGGACAGAGAGGGTTATTGGCTTTGGGAACAGAGAAGACATACTGCTCACAACTGCCCTAGGAGTGTCACAGCGGTGAAGCCAGCTCTGATGGTCCACTCCCCTGTTGTGCAAGCATAGCGAATGCCCGGGGCTTGCAGTGAGGAATGCAATTCCCGAGTTGGCTTCAGGTCCTTGGAGCTGACCTTGCCCTGTCCCCAGCTTCATGCCCACCCCACCCCCAGCCCAGCACAGGATCCAGCTCTTATCTCAACTCCCCAAGAAGCCTGCTGGGGTCACTTGGCTGGGACAGAGTTCCTCAGCATACCACCTGTGGCCTTTACCACCTGCCATGTGCATAGTGATCCCTACAGGGCTTCTCTCTCCTCAACTGTCCCCGCTCCTTGGCGCTGGGCCCGGCCGAGGGAGAGTGCAGTAGGACAGGTGGAAGAGGGGGTAGGGGTTGTGGGGACGGAGCTGTGGAATCTGAAGGACCTGGGTTTGAATTGTGCTACTGCTGTTTTAATGGCTCTGTGGACAAGCCATGGGTCTCCCAAAGGCTTCTTTATCCACAACAACACATAGAGCACCTACTGTGTGCTGCATGCTGTATTAGAGGGATCATGCACACCGTGCACATCCCGACAGGCAGCTTTGCACACTGGACACCAGTGTCTATAGAATGAGCCACAGTGTCCCCTCCCTTGCTGCACCGCCAGAACTGCAGTGTTTGGGAGGGGCAGCGCAGGGTGAGGATGTGGATGGCAGTGCAGGGCGCCTGGGGAAGAGGGAATGGGGGTCCCCAGCAGGCGGGGTTGGAAGCCGCCAGGCCAGCTCCGAGCCTCCGTCCACCCGCGGTGCTGGGACCTCATCAAGCAGGCGTCTGCTGTTCTGTGCTCATCCAGGGCTTTTCTCTCTGCCGCTTTTCCACAGTGGAGTACCCACTGCAGCTGCTGCACAGCACCCCTGCGCCTGTGGTGAAGAGGCCGGGGGCCGTGGCCTCCCACCACCCCCTGCAGGTAGGCCCCTGTGCCCACTGGCCAGGGGGCCCCACAGAGCCCAGTTGCTGGCCACTTGGTCCCTTCACCTGCTCTTCTGCTTGTCTCATGCTGGTGTGTCCTCCATGCTGTGGTGGGAGACCCCTTTGCGGTGCCCCTCCCTGACCTCTGGATGTCCCGCAGGAGCCCTCCCAGCCCCTGAACCTCACAGCCAAGCCCAAGGCTCCCGAGCTGCCCAACAACACCTCCAGCTCCCCCAGTCTGAAGATGGGCACCTGCGGCCCCCGGCCCCCCAGCCACGGGGCTGTCCCGCGGGACCGGCCGCCCAGCCCTCCCAGCCTGCCTCTGGGTAAGCTTTCTGCACTGAATCCTGGGGCCTTAGGGGAGAGCCTCCCAGGGTTGACTTTTCCCTGGTTTGGGATGCTGGTCTCGTCTGCACCTGTTGACACTGACAGCAGCCAGTGTGTGTGGTGTGCCTGTGAGCTGCGTGTGCGGTGGAGGTGGGAGCACTGGAGCCCAGGTGACAAGAGGGGTACAGGCCCAGCCTGGGACGAACCCCTCCGCTCCCCACCCTCCTTTCCTCCGTCCTTTCCTCCAGGCTTCCTGGGTGAAGGGGACGCAGTCACCAAAGCCATCCAGGATGCCCGGCAGCTGCTGCACAGCCACAGCGGGGCCTTGGAGAGCTCTCCCAGCACCCCTTTCCGCAAGGTTCGTCCGCGCCCTTGTCTGAGGCCACCAAAGGGGTAAGCAAAGTGGGTACAGAGTGTGACACAGAGGAGGTTCATGCGCAAGTTGTCCCTGTCAACCCCAGGACCTCATCAGCTTGGACTCGTCCCCAGCCAAGGAGCGGCTGGAGGAGAGCTGTGTGCACCCCCTGGAAGAAACCATGCTAAGCTGTGACGTGGACGGTGAGGGCTGCAGCTGCGGGCGCCTCCTCAACGCCTCCTGGTGGTCACCTGGGGGATGTCACTCTACCCCGCCGCAGATAAGCTGCCTGGCTGTGTTGCTGACACTACTCCTGTTCCCCAGGTTCCCGCCACTTCCCTGAGTCTCGAAACAACAGCCACATCAAGAGGCCCATGAATGCCTTCATGGTGTGGGCCAAAGATGAGCGGAGGAAGATCCTGCAAGCCTTTCCAGACATGCACAACTCCAGCATCAGCAAGATTCTCGGTGAGGACCAACAGGGCGCACTTGGGTGCTGGGACTCCAGGGTCACAGGCGTGGAACTTGGGTGCAGGAGCCTGCTAGGCGTCCTCCAGGCTTGTTTGGCAATGTCCAGGCCATGTGGGACCCCAGCAGAATCTGACAGAGCCAGGGGATGTAGGGGCAGCTCGGTCCCGGGGTCTTCCCTGTCTGAACACCTGTGTGTGTGCTTTACTCCCCAGCCTAACCCACCTTCACCTGATGTACCATTTGCCCAGACCCCTGGAACTGCCTGGGGCAGAACACAGGAGAAATTCATGTTCTCAGACTACTAGTAGAAAGATTCTGAAAATTACGAGTCTTTCAGAGGCTAAGAGGGGTTGCAGGCAGGGCAGATGGCACTAGAAGAGAGCAGTTGTTTTCAAGACTGACGTTCAGAAAAACAAAACAAAACAACAAAAAAAACCCACAGACTGAGGCTCCTGAGCTGGGGATGTAGTTCAGTGGCACAGCATCTGTCTGGCAAGCATAAGGTCCTGAGTTTGATTCCTAGTACCAAAAAAAAAAAAAACCCCCAAAAAAACCCACTGATGCTCCTTCCAGGTCAGTGTCTCTTATCAGAGACACTATGGTTTTTGTTTTGTTTTTGTGGTCTGGGGGATTGAACCCAGGACCTGCACCTGCTGTGGGAGCATGTTAGCACTGCTGGTGCACCCCTAGCTAGCCTGACCCTAGCTCTTTTGTCTTGGGCAGGGGCCTGTCTTGGATTGTTGGTGGCCTGGGGTATTGGCTACTCTTTTGTTGATGCAAACTCAGGGAAGTTGCTGGGTGGTTGCGGTGGGGATGCTGAGTCTGCCTGACAATCAGCTGCCCCACATCTGTCAGCTTGGTTTATTTCTTCCACGTTTGGCTGCTTGTGCGCATGCAGCATCTTACTGACCCCACCTGGGGACCAGAGGCTGTTTGGGTCTGCAAGGGTTTGCTGGGGGCTGGAAGTGGCCAGCAGAGCCCAGCCCTGACTGCCTGCCCTGGGGCTGAGCCAGGCTCTCGTTGGAAGTCCATGAGCAACCAGGAGAAGCAGCCCTATTATGAGGAGCAGGCGCGGCTGAGCCGGCAGCACCTGGAGAAGTATCCTGACTACAAGTACAAGCCGCGGCCCAAGCGCACCTGCATCGTGGAGGGCAAGCGGCTGCGTGTGGGGGAGTACAAGGCCCTGATGAGGACCCGCCGCCAGGACGCCCGCCAAAGCTACGTGATCCCGTGAGTAGGCGCGGCCAGGGTGCCAGCAGCAGGGCGTGTGTGGCTGGCCTGTGCACGCGATGGGGCTCTGTGTACCAGGAGTAATGGAGCACACCTGTGTGTTAGGGGCTGAGGATGTGGACATGTAACTGAGTGACGGGGGGGGGGTCTGGCATGTGTGCCAGGAGATCCCACTGCTGACGAATGCATCCATCCTACAGCAAGGTTCCTACCCAAAGCAGGCATCCTAGTGGGTCCCCCGGGCACCTAAAATGGGTAGTTCCCCCAAGTTGGATGCATGTGTGATTCAAGACCATTACCTGTATCTGCAGTAGCTGACAGTGAATTTGGCCACTGGGAGACAGACCAGGGACCAGGGTGTAAATCATGGAGCCAAGCAGGGATGGAGACCCAGGGGGAGCTGGGTTGGGGTGGAGGTGTTGGGACCCCGGTAACCGTGCCCCCCCTCTCAGCTCACAGGCTGGCCAGGTACAGATGAGCTCCTCAGACGTCCTGTACACCCGGGCAGCAGGGGTGCCCCTGGCACAGCCTCTGGTGGAGCACTATGTCCCCCAGAGCCTGGACCCCAACATGCCTGTCATCGTCAACACCTGCAGCCTCAGGGAGGAGGGAGAGGGTGCCGACGACAGGCACTCGGTGGCTGATGGCGAGATGTACCGGTACAGCGGGGACGAGGACTCCGAGGGCGAGGAGAAGAGTGACGGGGAGCTGGTGGTGCTCACAGACTGAGGCAGTGGCTGGCCTGGCCCTCCTCCCTGGGCAGCCCCTGCCCACCCCATGGGCACAGCCAGCGGGCTTGGAGTATGTTGGTACTTGGACTTGGGGTGCCCAGGGATGGTCAGAGCCATGCACTTGTACATGCACTGGCAGGGGGAGAGCCCTCCTCCCTGACACCCTTGGGCACCCTGAGGAGCTCTGGCCTTCGTGGCAGGACTTGTGTGGTAGTGCTGGGTGAGCTGGCTGAGCTCCTGGGCCCCTGCAGGGGCCACTGGGTGACCCTTGCCTCTGGCAGGCCCACCACTGCAGGGTGTGGCAGCTGTACATCTGTCCCCCCAGGTCATGTGCTTTGATTCAGTGCTTGTCCTGTGGGACCAACACCCCCTCCCACACGCACACCCCGATCACTCTGTTACCAGGATCACTGTATTCTGTGCAAAAGGGTCTGACTGTCCCTGTCAGTTTCTGCCAAGCCCTCTGTGCCTCTGGCTGCTGTGTGCGCGTGTACATGTGTTTTCATCCATTTGTTGCACAAGGTATTTATTGCGTGCCCACTACATGCTGGCCACTATTGCTTCTCTGGGGGCCCCTTCTGTGCTTCTTTGTCCCCAAATTGCTACCTCTTTGTCAGTCTGGGTGTCTCAGGTTCTGTGTGTCCTTGTGTGCGCCTCTGTCCCTGTCTCTCCGCAAGGCCCTCTCATCCCCCATCCGAGTCTGGCCCTGCCCTCCCTGCCCTCTGGATTTTCTGGGTCTGCGGGCCGCTGGGATGCCCCTGGGCCCTGCAGCCCTCCTGACCTCCCTCCCTGACTGCCAGTCAGTTCCCATGAGCCATTTTTAGCTCTGAGCAGGGTAAGAATGCGCCTCAGCCTCCACCAGCTTTGCCCTGGTGCCCAACCCCTGGGCGCGGGCCGAGTCCTGGAGTCTGGCAGAGTTGACAGCGCCCCTTTCCCGTCGATGACAGAGGCCCAGTGCGGGACCCCATGGCAGCGCGTCTCCATTCCTTCCTCCCGAGTTGGGGGCGGGTGGTTCCCCATTGTTGAAGACTTGGCTTCCCCTTCCCCACAGGCATGACAGTGTGCCCTAAGAACATCAGTCCCATTGGCACCTGACCCAAGGTCTCCAACAGCTGGGGTCGCTTGGGGACCCCTAATCCCTCAGGGCCTGCCCTTCCCCACTCTGTCCCCTCCTTCCAGGCTGTTTCTTTTTTTATGACTGTAAACATAGATAGTGCTTTATTTTGTTAATGAGATAATGAGTAACTTAACCAGCACATTTGTTTTCTGATGGCGTAATAAAGAGATGATGTCAGAATGGGTCCCTTCTCCCAGAAGTGGGAGAATCCCTGGGAAGTGGGAGCAGCCTGGGCACTGTCTCCCCCTGGTGGTAGCCTGTGAGAGTTAAGGCCGTGGGGTCTGGAGGAAGTGGTTCAGGCCTGGAGGCCCCAGAACCTGGTGCAAGGGCTGAGGGTGCGGTGTCAGTGTCCCCTTTGGGTCTCACTGTCCACACCTTAAAACGGGTGTCATACTACTGTTTTGTTTTGGTTTTTTTGTACCAGGAAACAAACTCAGGACGTTGCACTTGCCAGGCAGGTGCTTATGCCACTGACCTGTATGCCCAGCCCCTTACTTCGTGTTCTTACTCTCTTGCCCTTTGAGCATCTAAAGCAAGCTGTGGACTCATCCTGGAAAAGGGCAGAGGCAGATGCCGTGAGCCCTTTTCTGAGCTAGCGCCTGCGGGGCCCACTAATATGCTTCTGGGCTCCATGACCTTAGACAGTTTCAAAGGCCTCATCACAGGGGAAATAATAGGATAAAAAGGTGAAACTCTGCAAAAAGTATGTAAATGATGGTCTGTAAAAAGACACTTGTGGTTAAAAGTTAACCCAATCAGCGTAGAGTGAGGGCAGCAATGGCAAGTCTTGTGAAAGCGACTTGGGCTGGATTAATACAGGCTTACCTTGACAACCAGGGAGGTGCCAGGGCTCACTGCTGCCCCCCCCGTGGCAGCTTTCCCAGGTGGCAACTTCTTTGATCTCTAGGAAAGGCCAGCCACCCACCGAGAGGCTGACAAACAGGCACCCTGTGTAAAGGAAGCTTGGAGGGGTCCTGGTGGCTGTGTCCAAGAAATGGTTAACAGGACGGGGAGGTTTAATTCAGACAGTGGAGACAAGGATTGGGTGGGTAGGACAAGATGGCTTGCTTCACAGCCAGGGTGCAGGTAGGTTTGTGGCTTAACTATGCTGCAGAGGTGTTTTAGAGAAGACAGGATGTTTGTTTTTTGTCTGTTTCTCGAGATAAGGTCTCCCTATGTAGTTCAAGCTGGCCTTGAACTCGCAGAGATCCTCCTGCCTCAGCCTCCTGAGTGCTGGGATTATAGGTGTGCGTCACCACGCCCCACCATTCATAAAGACACGGGATATGTAGAAACAGGGACTTGAATACCGGTGAGGTGACAGGGCTTCTAAACTTAAGGTGCTGGATTCCAGGCCACAGACTCAGGAGGTTTTGGGTGTTAACTCCCTTAGAACTAGGGTCCAGGGGTGCTGGCCCACCTTTTCCTAGCCCAGCCCTCAGCGTGCAGCCTCCCCTCAGGCACTGGGAATGGGCAGGCACCCGTGGAAGAGGAGCCTGGCCAGCTAAGCCTTCCTCTGGCTGTTCCCTTGTGGTTGTCAGGCTGAACTGCCGGTTTCCCTGATCCTCTGTGTCCTAGTGTGGTCTCCTGGGTATGACCCTCACGGTCCTGAGTCTCCAGCTGCCCTGTTCCCAGGCTCTTGTGGCCTCTGGGTGGGGTGGGGTGGGGCAGCACCTCCAAAGGTACCTCTCTCCTCTCCGCCGCCATCCAGCTGCTCGTACCCGAGTCCTCTTAGACTGGCTGGAGCCCCCACACCCCACTACGTCCCATGAGAAGCAGGATCGGGGCAGGTGGGTTGCAGAGGCTGGGAACAGAATGTCTTGGTCATTTTTACTAGGAAGGTTGGGCCATAAAACTTGTCCTCTGCCCCCTGGAGCTCACGTGGGGGAAGGGCACAGGCCACAGCAAGGCCTGGCACTGAGTGAAGGGGCCTGGGGGTGGAGCTCAGGGTCTGAAGGGAAGAGGTCTTCCACTACCCCAGGACCAAAGGAATGGAGCTTTTTGTCCTCAAAGGCAGTGGGAGGGGCCTGGGGTCAACGCCACCCATGCCGTGGTGCACAGGACACCCCCGGGGCTCTGCCGCGGCCTGTCCCTACACTGACCTCGGGCCCCAGGAGGCTGGCTTCACAGTAGTGGATTCTGCCCTCAGCTCCAGAGGTGGCTCTGGGAGGAGCGTGGCAGTAGATGCAGTCAGTCCACATGCAGGGCAGGTCCTCAGCCATCCCACCCCTGGGACGAGCCGCCCTGGGCCTACCTTTGCCCTGTTATACCCGAACAGCCCTCTGGATCACTGTGACCTTGAAGCCCCTGGCTGCCTGTGCAAGGTCCAGTGGTTGCCATGGTACCGTGGCACCTCTGCAGGCAAAAGCCACACCAGAGTCCCCCTGGCAGGCGGCTTCTGCTGTTGCCACTGCTGCCTTCAGGACTTCAAATATTTTCACCTTTGATTTTCTGCTCTTCCTGTGTTTCTGAGAAAGCGACAGACTGGCCCCTGGATTCCCTTTTGCCTGCTGTCAGGAAAAGCCACCCCCTTTCCTGCCCCAAAGCCTGGGAGTGAGCAGGGAGGGGATGGGGAGCACTCCCAACGGGCTCCACTGGCACCCCCAACTCCTGTAACCACAGGCTGCACCCCACTACCAGAGCCAGTCTGCTCAAAGCCAGAGCAGCTGAGAACTGCCTCCCTGCCCCAGTCGACCAGGGCTGGAGCCAGGGATGAGGAAGTGTGCGGGCCTCTGCCACAGTGACTTCAGCATGGAGATGGCAGCAAGGGTGGAGTACGTACGCCTCAGCGCCTTTGCAAGGATACTAATCCCACCCCCAAGTTCCCCCATTGTCCCTCAGAGCAGTGCAGAAATGAGCATTTTAATGCATAAATCCATGATAATTTACAAATGAGACAATTTCATGGGCCAGAGCCAGGAGGACCCCAGAGAAGCTTTGAGGACACAAGGGTGATGGAGGCAATTTCACCATCCGGTCCTGCCTAGGCCCTGTGCGCAGGACCCTGCAGACCGCTGGCCTCCTGCCCCTTGACCCAGTTCAATTGGTTGTTCCCAAGTGGCAAGACCTTGGGTCAGCTCTGGGATGGAAGGTGGAGACAGGGAGACAGATTCTAGGAAGGGAGGCCCTAGTGCCAGCCACCCCACCCTTCGCCATGTCCCCCCTGCCAAGCCGCAGCAGCCAGGCTTTGGAGGGTCAGGCTTGCCACTCCCTTCCCTCCCCAGCAGGCTGCAGAGGGCAGCAGAAGGAAGCACTTCTGTCTGCAGCTTGGGGAGGAGGAGCTGCCTGGGTGGAGTGAGGGCTCACCAGGAAGCGGTGGGCACTCGGCGCCTTCCCCAGGCTGTGGACACCAAGTAGGGTTGGCGCGAGGCTGGTTTGGGGGTCAGCACCTCCCACGTGGGGCCTGCTGCAGGGACACAAAGATGCTGGAGACTAGGGCGTCACACTGGAGGTAGAAAGGACCCTCTCCTCCCCTGCCAGGAAGGGTCAGACATCTAAGGCAGCCCAACACCAGCAGGCCTAGGGCTGGGAATGTGTGCTTCTCCGGAGCAGAGATTGACTAGGCCTGACTGTCTGCAGGCACTTCCTCCCCATCCTGGAGAGGGGTCGGGCCCCCTGTTGGGTCCTGTAAGCCCCTCCAGACAGGAGAATGAGGTCTTCGGTGGCATCCCCCAGGGGCCTTCTTCCTGGCATCTACCTGTCCCCTCTCCCACCTTGTCCAAGGGTGCAGAGCCCAGAGCCAAGCACACAGGTAGGGGAGGACTGGGGTGGGGCTGGTCACTTTGGCATCTCCAAGGCCGACACTTGAGGCTTCACCTTGAAGTACTGGTTGAATCTGATCACTGCGTACCTGCCGGCAGCCGGAAAGGAAGCTGGGCATGAGATGGGAAACCAGGGAAGGAGGGGTCCTCACCAGCTCCAAGCTCATCTAGCCCTGGGCAGATCCGTCCTGGCCCAGATTGATTTTTTAAAGTTTCAAATAGATTTTCTTAGATCAGACTGGAGCAATCCTTCAGCAAACATGTTTGCATGGAGTTTTGTTTTCACAGATCTGTAATGTTGATATTCATATGGTTGCGCAAGGAAATCTCCAGAACTTTTTCATCTTGCAAAACTAACTCTGTGCCCATTAAACAACACTTACTCTCCCCCTCACCCCAGCCCTACAGCTGCTGTCCTATTTTGTTTCTGTGAATTTGACATGAGTTACCTCTTACATCCAAAGGAACCGTGTAATAGTTGTCTTTTTGACTGGCTAACTTCACTTACAGTAATGTCCTCTGTATCCATCCATGGTGTAGTCAGCCAGCCTTTTTTTTTTTTTGGAGGCAGGGGTGTCACTATGTAGCCCAGGCTGGCCTCAAACTCACAGTGATCCTCCTGCCTCAGCCTCCCAAGTACTGGGATTACAGGCATCCACCACCATGTTTGGCCTTTTCATTTTTAAGACAGTAGTTATTAAAAGCCATCCATCCATCAATTGATGGGACACCTGGGCTGCTTCTACCTTTTAGCTACCAAGCATGTTGCTAGGAACACGGGTATATAAGTATTTCTTTCAGACCCTGCTTTCAATTTTTCCAGATGTATCCCCAGAAGCAGGATTCTCAGGTCATGTGGTCATTCTATTTTTAAGTGTGGAAGGAGCTACCACGCTGTTGCCCACAGGGTGCCCCATTTATAGTCAACCCAGCAGTGTATGTCAGTTCCAATTTTCCCCACAGCCTTGCCAATACTTGTTTTCTGGTTTCATTCTCTTTTGGGGGGGTCTTTCTGAGACAGGGTCTCACTAAGTAGTTGAAGCTTGTCTTCAACTCATCATAGAGCCCAGGCAGGCCGCCGCCTCGTGATGATCCTGATCCTCCCACCTCTGCCTCCCAAGTGCTGGGACCCAGGTGTGTGCTGCCATGCCCAGCTTCATTCTTTTTTGAGATAGGGTCTCACTATGTAGTTCAGGCTACATCCTCCTGCCTCAGCCTCACGAGTGCTGGGATGACAGGTGTGTGCCACCACACCCAACCAGATTTCATTCACTTTTTTTTTTTTAATAGACTGGTGTGAGTGCAATATCTCGCTGGGCTTTGGGCCTGCGTTTTCTATGAATCCTAGGAGCCAGGGTAGTGATTTGTCTTTCAGCTGAGGTTAGATGGGGACAGGGACAAGCAGACTGGACCAGAATGAGGAGATGGTTCCCGGCCCATAGCTCACTATTTCAAAGCATAGGGCCCCCAAGGGCAGGCTGGGTATGGTTCCCAATGTCACTGTGCTGCTGAAGAGTGGGTGGGTCTGAGCCCTTGCAGGGGGTGTCACCGGGCTCTGGTGGTGGGGTTGGTGGACAGTAGGGACAGTGGGATCTCCTACTGGACACCCTGGCACTGTTGGGGTGATTCCTTGGGTCTGTGGTCCCGCTGGAAACCTGCTGCAGAGGGGCCTCCAGGCATCACATCTGGACCACTCTTTGTCCCCACACCCTGCCTCCGAGGTCTCCCCACCCCACCCAACCCTGCACCCGGCCCCCCTCACCTGAGGAAGGCGAAGTTGATGGTGGAGTACTGGTTCTGGATCAGCGCCCAGAGGGCCCAGAAGAAGTGGGAGGCCTGAAAATAGGGCAGAGGGAGTCAGCCTGGCCAGGCCCAGGCCGGGGACGCCCTCCACTGAGCCAGGGGGTGCGGTCACTCTGGGAAGAGACAGTTCGAACCCTGGCAGAGACAACGGGGGAGGCTGTGAAGGCCAAGCTTCTGGACAGCATGTGGTCAGGGGCTTCGCTGTGCCGCCAGAGAGGGACAAGCAGAGCCAGCTCACGCAGGCCCCAGCGTGTGGCCGAGGGTGTGGCTGGACAGTGGTGCTTCTAGGGCCTTGTGGTGGGCAGCCTGAGTGGGCACATCCCACCCCAGCTTCTTCCCTACCCAGGGGAGTCTGTGGGAGTCTTCAAGGCTAAGTAACCCCAAGCCAAAGCGTGGGCCGGAGCCAGTGGAGGGCTGGCACTCTTCAGTGTGTGCAGGGAGACCAGAGGAGTGTGGGCAGCAGTGCCCTGGCCACCTGATTAGCAGGGTTCTGGGTGGCTGGCAGGCTTCCTAAAGTGACTTCCATCCCTTCCCTAGTTGGGTGGGACTCCAGACCTAGGAACCAAGAAGTCCCGACTGTGTGCTGACCAAGCTTTAGCTCTGCTGTCTCCAGAGCCAGGGAGGCCTGGCTCCTGACTGCCTCTGGGCCACCGGTAGCATCCCACCACTCTCAGAGCCCAGGGGCCCCCCTCCCATGTCCCTCTTGTCCCGTTGGGCACTCGGGCTGGCTGCGAAGTCCTTCCGCCTCATCCCTTTCATGACATAAGGGGCTTCGGTGCACTAGCAGGTGTGACTGTGGTTTTGTGGAAACCAGAGCAAGAGCACTTTGTGTCGCTGTAGCCCAAGGATGAGCTAATGCAGAACAGACAGAATCTGAACTCACGGAGGACGACAGATTTTAGGAAACTCTACTGCATGTTGAGAAATGCCGGGCAGCTGACTTGTCTGATCAGCCTGCAATCCCCGGGCCCACAGCAATGGAGACCCTCCATGCGCCCGCTTCCTTGGTCAGTCAGGCTCAGAATTGAGACCCAAAGACTCTAGGGTGGGAGCAGGAAAAGCCTGGAAAAGGCAGACGTGAGCTCTGAGCCCGGAGAGGTGGTAACAGAGGCTGAAGAGCACAAAGGGTGGGTCTAAATGCAACGGGGCCCTAGAAGCACCAACAGAAGCTAGCCAGTGGGAAGAACTCAACTGCCCCAAACAAAACCGTTAACAAAGGAAGCTGAAATTTTTGGGTAACACTTCTCTAGGACAGAGTGACCTGATGAGGCAGTGGGCAGTGGACACGGCACCTTGGTGTTAAGGGACTCTGAGAGGACTTTCCAGACCAGCCCTAGGATGGGGTGGGTGGGAGGCTGGGTGTGGCTCCCTGCCCTGCCCTGGCCCTGACTGTCACAGGCACTCACCAGGGCGAACTTGTTGACTTGCACATAAAGCCGCTCTACCTCCCGAGGGGTCACGGATGTGCCCTTCTGTGCCTGGAGGTAGAAGCGCAACCACTGCAGCTGGGTCTCTCGCGCAGGGTACCGGCTGTAATCCACGCCGTTCACACCTGGCAGGTCAAACAGGGAATGCGGCCACCGCCCAGAGCCTCTCCCAACCCCCCTTCCTCATCTCAGGTTCCCCGGGGAAAACACACCTTCTCTGACTACCCTATTGCTTCCCTGGGGCTGAGACCGGCAAGGCACTGTTCTGGGTAGCACACACCTATAATGCCAGCAATGCAGGAAGCTGAGGCAGGAGGATTTCCGGTTCAAGATCAGCCTGGGCAACTTAGCCAGATCTGGTCTCAAAATTGAAAAATAAAAAGGGCTGGAGATGCATGTAGCTCAGTGGTAGTTTACTGCTGGGTTAGACTCCAATACTACAGGGGGAAAAAATTGCACCACTATATGGGGGTACACAGAAGGCTCTGGTTAAAGCACTGAGTCAGCACTGTCTGCCAGGCTCCAGGTAACCCTGGACAAGTCCTCTCCTCTCACTGGCCTTTATCAGATGAGGGAACTGGACTTGGTTCAGAATGTCAAACATGAAGCAGCATTTGGCGGTTACTTGAAAACACCCCTCAGGACGTACCCACCTCAGCCCAGCCCCGTCTCCAGATGATTCCAACACAGGCTCAGACTGGCCAGCTTCGGCTCCTCCCAGCCCCACCTTCCTAGAAGTCCTCAAGCTGCCACCCAAGGCCACCCGCCACATCCTGGGCATGGTGGGTTTTGGCTTCAGGGACAGTATGGAAAGAGATGGTTTAAGACAAGATCAAGTCAGGCGGCCTCCTGTCCCTGAAGAAATACTCAGTCCTGAGAGGGAAGCAGCCAGCCCCAGGCACATGCGCAGGCAAAGGTGGGCTTGGGGTTGGCTCTTCTCTCCCAGCACCTAGGAGCTGCTTCCCAGTTTGAGGCCCCAGGAGGGTGCTGTCCAGTTTAATCTCCCACCCGCAGCAGGGTACAGCTGGCCTCTTTGGAGAAATTCCACTTGGACTTTGCCCTATGCAGTGGGCAAGAAGGGCTTAAAATGCTTAGGAATTATCCTTCTGGAAAGGCCTGGAAACTGCGCATTCACAGCCCCGGTTCCTTGCCCATGCTGGCCTCTGCTCAGCCCAGCTGAGGCCCCACCATCCCTCAGCACCTAGATACAGGTGCTTGCTGCCCTGGGGAGTTGCACCCTTGGGCTCACTCAGTGCTTGGCAAACTGTCACCTGGGGCTCCAGAAGGGACAAAATTGGCTTGGGCTGTGCTGAGGGGTGGTCCTACAATTGTCCTGGGCACACTTCACCTGTCCAAAGCCACAGGGGCCAGCCATGCTGAGACCTCCCTGCTAGCCTAGGATGTCCCTCCAGCCCCAGTGTCCAGGTCCATCTGAGTTGCTTCCTTGGTTCTAATTGTTTTGAACAAGCCATCAAGCTGAAAAAACTTGGCTGTTGTCTTTACGTAAATGGTTCTGTGCATATCGTGCATTTTACAGAACAATTACCAGCCCCTAGGGGTCATCCAACCCCTTTCCTTCCTGCTCCAGCCTCCCTGGCCACTGCAGCAAGGCTCCCTGGCCTGATAACAGAAAACTCTTAATTTGATGCTCAGATGTGCTGTGCATATGAGTGTGAATGTGAGAGAGAGAGAGAGAGTGTGTGTGTGTGAGTGATCCATTCCATGTAGTAGGTGCAAGGGTCACAGGGACTAGTGGCAAAGCCAGGATCTGAATTCACACTTGGGGAGTCGAGCTACACAGGATATAATTTTAATTCATCTCACCTAGATTGTTCTCTCCAGGCCACCAGGCAAACAGCTACTTTTCTGCCCCTATATGCATGCAGGGCCCTCATGTTTAATTGTATAGGTTGATAAGAAACTGGGATGAGGGGTGAGCAGACGCTGGTATGTCATCCTGTGCTGTGCTGGCCACATCTGCCCAGAAGAAGGGGTCGTTTTCCAGTTCACGTGCCAGGCCAGGAATCCCCGGGATCCTCCTCGGGACATATTTTCCTAACTTGTACCAAACTGCCATGGAGGCAGCAGAGGTCGGCTGTGTATGTGGGTCCTGTGTCCTCCATAAGACATGCAGCTGCACTTCCCCTGTCAAGCTGTGACATTTTGCAGGACAGGGACTGCCTAGCTTCCACCTACCAAGTCCAGACCCACCTCCAGGTCACCCTGTGGACCCAGCCCCCAGCACAGGGAGGGGCCTTGGGTAGGGTCAAATAGTAATCTCTCCTCACCTGCAAACTCATTAAAGTGGTTGCCGATGTCAAATGCTTGGTAGTTGTAGCCAGTGTATTCGTAGTCAATGAATTGCACGTGACCTAGGAGCAGAGGAGAGACCAAGCGGCTTGTGCTGGATCTAGAAGGAGAGCCTGGTCAAGCTTCTGCGGGCCTGTGGAATGTACCAATTCACTCTTGGTAGCTCTTGGTTGTTTTGTTTTGTTTGTTTTTTGAGCTCAGGCTGGCCTTGAACTCACAATGTAGCCAAGACTGGCCTTGTGCTCATGACAATCGTGCCTCAGCCTTCTGAGTGCTGGGATTACACGTGCGCACCACCACGTCTGGCTTCTTGCTAGCTTTTGCAGCAATCTTCTAAGCACTTCAACCTGGCCACTTGCCCCTCTGCCCTCCCCCAGCTCCTGCCTTCCCTCTTGCATAACTGGGTTCTCAGGTTCTTCCCATCTCAAGACTTCAGCACAGCTAAAGATCAGAAATAAAGCTAAGTACAGCTGGCCCTCCAGGTGTGCAAGTTCCACATCCTGTGACTGAAAATATGTGGGAAAAGAACTGAGTTTGATTTAAACACAGATTATTTTCTTGTCATTCCCTAAACAAGATATGAAACTGTAACATTTGCACATCAGGTACCATAATACAGATGATTTAAAATGTACAGGAGGATGTGAATAAGTGAATGCAAACACTCATTTATACGAAAAAGCTGAGCACCCTCAGATTTTGGTATTTTTGAGGGGCCTGGTGCATGCAGAAGGACAACTGTGTCCCCCGGAGGAGCACTTGCCAGGAACAACGGAGGTCTCACATGGCATAGAGCTGCCACAATGTCCTCTGATGCTCCAAGAGTGGTCAAGAGGAATAGCTTGGGTACCTTAATATTAGGACCCCCTACATCATGATTTTGAATGATTTCTTGTGACAAGCTTTTCTGAATGTCAAGTTCTTGTTTCCTTTTCCCCTTATCTCTTAAAAATTAATTTAGGATAAAAATCCAGGCCTCCTTTTGCCTGTCCAAGTCCCAGCCTGAGGAACAGGCTCCTAAAGCCAGCTGAGCTTGTAGCCCGCGCCCTGCCACCACCTGGCCCTACCTTTGGCACTGTTATAGATGATGTTCTTGCAGAGCAGGTCGTTGTGACAGAATACCACAGGGGAGTTCAGCTGAGACAGGTGCTCCTTCAGCCAGGCCAGCTCCCGTTCCAACACCTCCACCTGAGGGACATCTGCAGAGAGGCTGGACAGGGGCCACAAGGTGGCTGGTGGGGAGAGGGGTGGTACAGACAGGCAGGTGCTGGGAGTCAAGAGCCCTGAGTGGTAGCCTGGGCAGACATCTTGGGCCAATGGCCAACCTTTCAGACCTTTCCTCCCATCACCTGCAAGAAGGCACTAAGTCTTTCTGACCTAAGTCCTGATGAGAGACGAGGATGAAAATCTGGGCGTGAAAGTCATCCCTGCCACTGTGTGAACAGGTGAGAAGGTAAGGGAGGAGGCATAGGACATAGACGGCGAGGAGGAGGGTCCAGAGCCCATGACTCCAGACTAAGTGAGGAAGAGGCCCACAGGACAGCGGGGAGAGACACATTACACCCGGGTCGAGGATGAAGATCATGGCCTGGGAGAAGCCCCGGCTCTTTAAGAGGAAAGTGCCCAAGGCTTGAGAAAGCTCTGTCCCTCCTGCTCCACCCAGGGCACCAGAGGGCCCAGTGCCATGGGACGCACTTCGGGGGGTAGAAGTGGGACCTGACTGCCCCCTCGCACTCCAGCTGCTGATAAAATCATGGCAGAAGGACTGAGAGCACCTGGCTTCACCTATCGTCTCTCAAGACAGGCCACAGGCCGAGGAAGAAGGCCAGCCCCTGAAAACCCAGGCCCTCAAACAAACAGCTCCGGGGCTAGGGTTTTATTTGGGGTTTCTCTGGCCAAGGCAACGAAGGCTCACAGTAGAGGTCGAGGGTGAGACAGTCTGCGTCCCATCTCCCCTTGGGATGGGACGCAGGAGCGGTATTAGTGACCAGGGAATCCCCACATCCTCTTTGGGAAAATAAGAGCTGGAAGCCTCCCACCGAGGCTTTCACAAGGTCAAAACGGAGGAGATCTTAGATCCTCCAATTTCTCCCCATGTGGGAACTGAGGCACCAGGAAGGAGAAAGGCTTCTTGGCCTCTATAGCTCTGCCGCCTGAGGAGAGCAGTCCTCAGCTTGCTCAGGATCCAAAAACAGCCACGTCTCCTCACCAAGAGGCCCCGCACCCCATTTGAAGACAGGGTACCCTCAGGCTCTGGGATGGCCTCTCAGTGCCAGGAAGCCTGTGGAGGGGGTCGCCTCACTAGGGGCCTCACCTGCCCTGGACTTCTCTGCTTATGATGGGGTTTGATCTCGTCTCTCTTTAAGGCACACCCTTCTTTTAAGATTTTTTTTTCCTTGAACTGAGACCGTCCAAAGATGAGAATGAGGAGGCTTCCTGCCAAACACATCTTCAACATCCAGGTGCTGCTGCACAGTCCCTGACTTCAGTCTGACCCTGCCTTGCCCACCCTAAAGCCACGAAGACCGTTACTGTCCTGGCCTCCTCGCTCCCTCAGCTGCTGATGGCCCCCCCTGCTGGGCACCTGGGCCGCTGCCAGCTTTGCTACCTCCGGTTCTGACACCGCCTGACTCTTGCAAGGCCATGGGCTGGGTCCTCTGCCCAGGTAGCTCAGTTCCTCTGCTCCTCTGTCCCCAAAAGCAGCAAGAGAGGACGGGGGGGGGGGCTGGGCTCCAATGAAGGGACTGCTGCCTGGCAAGTCTCCATTCAGCTCTCTGACCCAGCAGGGCAAAAATTACTTCTCCCCTGGGGCAACCTTCTAAGTATTCCAGCTTCCCGGCTTCTCATCTTTGCCCTCCCTATAACTCAAGTCATCAGCAACTTCTCTTCATACCTGGAGGCAGTCACCAGTCCCACAGTCCCCAGCCACCCCGGACACCTCTGGGGCTAAGCAGACATTAAGGCAACTGGACCTATTTCTGTATGTCTCTGGCACACCCCCTCTTCACCCCTTCCTACACCAAGCTGCTCCCCAAAAATGTCCCTCTCAAGGCTGTTCCTGCCACAGAGTTCTGGGATCCAATGCTAGACCCCTGGTCAATGTCCAGGGTTGGGCGGAGAATCTGCTCAGCACAGACTCCAGGGGAACCTGTATTTCATGTTTGGGAGCACTGTGCCCAATGAATGACAAGGTGCCCTCGGCTGATCTCCCTATATCAAGTCTAGATTCCAACCCAAGCCCCACACAAATGCATGCCTTAGAGCTTCCTCCCTAAGCCACAGCCCTGGTTCCATCACCACCATGAGTGTCTGCTGCCTGCTTACTTCAGTCCTGACTCCTTAGCTCTGCACTTGAGCCACCCACTCCTCAAAGGCAGAGCCAGTATCATGGTTGTCACCATTTTTTGTTGTTTTCAATTTCAGTCAGTGTTTGTCAGATAAGGGCCAATGAGGCAATGAGAGAGCTCAAAGGGCTCTGTCCGGTTTAACGATGGTACAGCGTTGGGGCAGTGATCATTCCCAAAAGAGGCTCAAGTAGCTTAAACCTTGACATGCCCAAGGTCCCAGGCATGAGAAGAGCAGAAGGGACTTGGCCACCTCTTCTCCAGAGACCACTCACTGTTCCCACCATATTCTCCCCGCAAACTTCACAGGGACAACAGTCAAGGAAGCTGGGGCATCCAGGCTCCTCCTGAACACCAGGCGTGCACTCTGGTCCCTGAGCTGTCACCACCCCACAATGACCCCAGGCAAGTTCCACCCCCTCAGTTTTCCATCTGTCAAGTCCCAGTGGTGGATGGCGGGCGGGAGGACCTGGGAGAAGGCAGTCCATGTCCCAGAGACAACATGTGACACAGGTGTCACAGAAGATGATCACACGGGGCAGGCTGGGCCCACCCTGGACAGACAGTCCCCAAGCAGTGCTTGGGAATCCTTAAGTGAGAGGCCACTCCCCATCAGCTCAGAGCTCATGACTATCATTGTGAAGAGGGAAGGGCCACCCTACTCCCAAGAATGTGTGAAACTAATGTGACATTTAACTTCACTGTATGTTTCGAAATGAAAGAAAGGACTCTGAATGTTCCCAACACAAAGAAATGATAAATGAGTCGATGGGTACGTCAATTACCCTCCTCTGATTACAGTGCGTTGTATACATACATGGAAGCGTCAGACAATACCCCACAAATATATAAATTACGTGTCAATTAAAATTTTAAAAAATATATGCTCAATTATGTGATGTTCAACCCCAGCGGGGTACAGAGTGGGATTAGAGACTTCCTGGGGGTGCAGGACTTTCCTCTGGGCTCTAGTCCTCCCGCCAGCACTCCATTGTGTGGATGCATCCGGGAGCTGGAAGTCTTGGACTGTTGTTTCACAGTGACAGAAGAGTCCAGGGAATGTGTCTTGTCTAGGGAAGGGCATGGTGGTTGCCCTCGGTCCCTGGAAAGAGCAGTGCAGCAAACAGCACACGCTGGGCAGAGCGAGTTAGAGTGCAGCAATCCAGGGACACAGGAGGAGTCCAGCAAGTGGGCGTCCTCGGGCCTGCTGGCTGCTGAGCAGCTCTGACTGCGGTGCAGTCCCTCCCCTTCTCAGAGGGCCCTGCCCTCCCACTGTCCAGAGGCAGGTCAGGTAGAAAAAGCGTGGGCTGGGAGACAAAAGTCCTGCCTGACAGCCTGACACTGGGCAAAGCTTCGTCTCTCTGACCCTCAGTTCCCTTGAAGTAAAATGAGAAGTTGTCCCAGACCCTAGCGCCTACTACAAGCAGAAGTTTTAAGGAAAAATAAGTGCCTGTGTGCACAATTGCTGAGCAGCATTCCCAAGGTGCAGTCCATCCACCCAACCTTGCTTGCAGACATAAGCTCCATACCTAAGACTGCAGAGGCTGCACAGGAGGCTCTTGGCACCCCCACCCAGGCCCCCTGTCCCTCTACCTCCCATATGGGTGGGCTGGAGCCAGAGAGACAGGGAGGGGTGCACAGATCAAGGCAGCAGAGACAGCAGCAGTTTCTGACCCTCCCAGGGCTTCATACCTAAGGTTGATCTCATTCTTCACCAGTGTGAAGTAGCTCTGCATCTTCTGCCAGAGTACGGGCTTGGGCAGGCTGCCGTTGGCATGGATGGCATGAATCTTGGCCATTTCTAAGGCGATTAACCTGTAGCAGAAGGTGGGAGGAGTAGAGAACCTCAGTGCGGGGCAGACCAGAATGGGGCTAGAAGCATGAGCCCTAGGTCTCAGCAAAGGCATGAAAATGCAGCAAGACCTTTAGCCTAGCAGTGTGCTCTCCAGTGCCAGACTGGGGCTCTGTAAGGAGCAGGGCAAAGCAAAGGGCTGCTGGCCCCTGGTCACTGCCTTACCCCACCCCGGTGTTCACAGCAGCCCCCGAGAGCAGAGGGGCACCCGGGCACAGGGGTGATGACTTCCTCCCCTCTGGACTTTGCTTCATCCCCTCAGGAGGTGACAGCAGGACCTTTCCCACCAAGAGATCCGTGGGTAATAACACCAGGCAGGGAAGAAACGTCTTATCAGCCAGGCCAAGGGAGGGAAACAGGCAACCCCTTCCTCTGCCATGGGGAGTGGATGCTGGCGGCCGGGTGCCAAGGACGCAAAACAAACCAACATTCTATTTTCAAGTCCTCCTGTGGACATTATCCAAGGTCCCGGGAGAGGAGTGGGCGGCAGGAAAGGCTGCTGGGAGAAGGTGGGGGTGGACAGAGGACTGACGGGTCAGAGAGCAAGGGCCTTGATAAGGACCCCTTTGCAAGGCCTGTGTCCCAGCAGGCTCCCCCAGCCCGGCCAGCCGCCCTTCTGCTGCCCCACCCTCAGCTGCCTGCCAAGCCAACAACAGCCAGGCTTCCACTGGGAAAGACAGCAAAAGCACGGGCTGCTGGAAAGCCCATGACAGGGCCGTGCTGGGACACCCCTTCCACTCGCTGGGCCCTGGAGGGGGCAGGCCATACCCCATGAGACAGCAGGGCAGGTTCCGGGGCTCCAAGAAGCTCCCAGCCAGGTCCTCAAGGGTGGAGAGGCGGAGGGTGTGGCAGCAGCTGAGCGGGTGAGAAAAGGAGGCTGTGCCTGGGGAGGCCAGGGGCCCTGGGCCAGGAGGGAGCAGGCTGGGCTTTGGGTAAGGCAGAGAAGGCTGGCTGGGCCTTCCTTCCCCAAGGAAGATCCAGAACAGAGCTCGAACAGAGCGTTTCCTTGAATATCAATAGGGCTGTTGTCTGAATAGCAATGAAAGTAACCTCAACACTCAGCATTTTCCTGCTGCACAGCCTCAGAAGGGGGTGGGGTTGAGATGGGGAACCCAGGAGGGTGAGGCCTTCCCTGAAGACAGCCACCTTCACCCATGGGGAAATGTGGTCTATCTTGGGGAAATCAAGGAAGGGCCAGCCTCCTACACCTCTCCCAATTTCTGGCTCTCCCCCAAATGCCAAGTTCTTATTATGGAACCTAAATCCCTCTTCAATCTTCCTGACAGTGGTAATTGTCTCCACGGAGGGGATGAGTGACGGCATGAGGCTCACAGAGGCGGAGGGGGACTGGGAGTGGTGGGGACCTGCCAAGGTTTGAGCTTATTTGCACAAGACACAGAGAGTGGGGAGAAGTACCGCAGAGAAGCAGGACAGTGTCCCTACCTGCTCTGACCCTAGGCCTCCAGGCTGGGTGCATCTGGAGCAGGTCAGCTGGATGAGACCCCGCCATAGTACACTTGCCTCTTGAACCCAGTAGATGGCTACAGCACACAGCCAGAAGTGCATAGCCTGGGGCCCCAGCAGCCCTAGACCAGCATGGAGGTGGGGGGGCTCTTGGATTCCCTTCTTCTGAGTCTCTGGAGGGCTAGCTAGGGGCTATGTGCAGAGAGCCACGTGCTGTGTGCAGAAGGTCAGGTACACTTACTGGGGCAGCCTGTGTGTGAAGGAGTGATGAAGCTCTTGGCCTACCCCCACGTGGGCTTCAGTGCCCCTGGTATGCAGCAGTGGTCGTCTCCTTTGGGCAGGGCAGATGCTGAGGGCCTCAGGCAGACCCTACGCTGATGTGCCTGGTGTCAGGAGTACACCCCAGCTTGCCTTAGGCCTCACTGTGGTCTGATGCCCTCCACATGGCATTGTGGGGGAGGGAGGATACTGCCTGGCACTGCTGCCCTGGCAGTGAGAGGACAGAATACTAGGGGCTATTCCTTGGTCTCAGTTTTCCCCTTTCTAAACCCCAAGCAGCATGAACAGGGTTTGAAGGTTAAGTGCAGTTACTGGGCCCTACAAACCAGGTATTTACTTGAGGGGTTCCTTCCAGGTCATGGAGGCCTCATCTCCTCAAACCTGGGTTCCCACTTGTCTGGAAGCCCTGAAGCTCAGCCCAGAACGAGGAGGGCATCTCTGCAATGGTAAAGCCATGCTGATCCTGGATAGGGCTCATTTTCCCTGCACACCTGAGCTCTTGCAGAGGGTAAGGAGTCGCAGGAAGCCTTGAGTGCCCTGGGGATTTGGCTCAGGTTTCATTTCTAAGGCTCTGGGATGTTTCCAGGTCAGACCAGGGGTGGGCAGAGGTGTGAGGGAGGTGTCAGGAAATAGACTTCTCTGCACTTGGGGAACCAGACACTCTGGTTCCATGTTCAATGAACTTCTCGCTTTTCCCTCCCCACAACTCATCCTAGCACACTCCGCTGGAAACCCAGAGCAAGCCAGAGCCTCTGCTTGCAGGGCAACGCACAGCAGTACACACACACACACACACACGCACGCACGCACGCACGCACGCACACATGAGCACACATACACTTGTCATGCAATTTCAGGGAAGCTCACAGGTCTTGGGCCTCTCTTGCACGGAACTGACTCTACACTGAGGAAGCCAGCCAAGGATTTCAAGGCCTGAAGCCTGAGGAACAGATGAACGTACACACTGCATCCCCCTTACCTGAAGAGTCGGGGCTCCCGGATGTGCTCAGGCTCCAGAGCTACTCCCTGCATGTACTCATAGCACAGCCCATTCTGAAAGGTGCAGTAGAGTTTGGGGGCACAGCCATGTGCTCGAAGCAGCTGGAAGTTCCGGACCTCATTCTCCCGGTCCACTAGCAGCTCCGTCCGCTCCCCGTACACCCGGACCAGCATGCAGTCCTTCATGTCCTCCTCCACATAGCAGGCCACCAGCTTGTTGGTAATGCCATCAGTGAAGCGCTAGCATGTGGAGAGGGCAGTGGTGGGTGATGGGGCAAGATCTCTCCGGTTGCTCCTCTGGCCTCAGACTTGGCAGGAGGTGCTGATTTGAAGGTGGTCCCCAACCTTGGGATAGACTAGAGAACTCAAGAAAAAAGTGGTGGCTTGGGCTCTGCTCAGGGGCACGCACTTCTCCTGGGCCTACCTCTAGTGGATGTGATTCAACAGCGGAGCAACATGCATAAGACCCCCACATTCCCCTATCTTAGCCCTGAAACAAGCCCTATGGACCAGAAGGGGCAGAGGAAGCCTGGGACTCACCCAGAACAGAACATCCTGATTGGTTACTCAGTGCTGCCAGCCAAGGGCTCTCTGCTGTACCACTTGCCCCATCCACGGCAGAGGGAAAAGGAGGGTACCAAGGTTGGCACCCATCCTAGGACTTTGATAACCACAGGTCCTTAGAGCTACTGAGTTTCAGAGTAGAACAGAGGACACAAATGGCCTGGGAGCAGGGTGATAAGGAGGGCAGAACCATGGACTTTTGGGGGACACAATGTGACAGAGTTGGATGGGACCTTAGAGGATGTATGAACCAATTGTAGGTAGGGAAACTGAGGTCCAGAGGAGAGAAACTAACAGTGAGCATGTAGGTCATTGAGGGAATTAATCTCAGGCCTTAACCCTCTTACACCGAGCTGGGCTTTCTGAAAATGCTCTCTCCTCCCCGCCCCTGGAGGGGTCTATGCTCCTCCGCCTTCAGTTCAGAGCTCTCCTGAACTTTGCTGTCCCCACCCAGAAGACCCATCAGCATGGAGCTGTGGCCCAGCATCTTCCCCCACAGGTAGTCTTGGAGGAATCAGGGTGGGCCAGTGGGTGAAGGCCCCTTTACAAAGAATGCAGTCAGCTGGGGAGCCAGCCCTGAGCTCCTTTGGCCCACAGGTGCCGGGAGGATGGGCCCAGCTGGGGCAGAGGGGCCCCTGCGTGTGTACGTGGAGGGGTGCTGAGCCCGAGTGTGCCAGTATGGTGAGGGACTGGGTGCTGACTGCAGTTCCACAGGGTGGCTCCTGGGCCCACAGAGGCTGCTCAGAGCTCGGAGGCTTTGCTCCCACCGCGCAGTGGAGAATTTGTGGGTGGGGAGGGGTTCCTTTGAAAGTTCTGCTTCCTTGGGGTTCGGAGCTGGCAGGGTGTGCTTCTGGGCAGCCGGGGCCCTCCGCACGGGGCCGAGGGGTGCGGCCCGACACGCAGCCCGAGGCCAGTGGGCAGGTGGACCTCAGCAAACCCGGGAGGAGGCGTGGGTGCAGGGTCCCGGAAGGTGTGAGCCTCGCGGCGCTTAGGAACCAAAATACATGGAGGGGCAAGCGCGCTCCCAGACCACGTCCCGAATGTTTCCTGCGCCCATAAAGACACACGGACAGACGGCCAGGCGGACGGACGTCCACGCAGCCCCGGCAGGGCCCCACCCCCGGCCCGCGCCCCTCTGCTACCTTGGTGCGAACTTGCTCCGGCTTCCAGCGCGGCCGCAGCTCCCGGATGAGGCTCAGGGCACCGGGGAGGATGTCGTCCGGGTCCACCGACACGGCGAAGCTCGGGACGGCGGCCGCTCTCGGGGAGCCCGCGCCGGCCGCCGCCTTCTCCTCCATGCCCCATGAGCACTGCGGGCAGGGCGCCCGCCCGCGCAGGTAACTGGGCGAGCGCGGCAGGGAAGCCGGAGGGGGCACCGCCATCCCCGCAGCCCCGCCCCCGAGAGCCGCCGCCCGCGCTAGCCCCTGCGGGGGGGCGCGGCGGGCCGAGGGGAGGGGCGCGGGGAGGTCCATGACTCAGGAGCCGGCCGCCTGCTCCGCTCGCCGGCTCCGGCCCGGCGCCGGAGACCGACCCCGGAACGCCCGGGCCCTCCGCGATGGTGACATCACGCGCCCGGGAACGCCCCCGCCGCCCCGCCTCGGCGCACGAGCCGGAGCCACCGCCTGCAGATAGCGGACAGCTGCGGCCCCGCTACCTGGTTCGCGGGGCGGGGGTGACGCCCCCGGGGATGGGGCGGGGACGCTGGGGCGGGGCCTCCGCAAGCGCCGCCCCCAGCGCCCAGCTGGGGCTGCTTCCCCAGCAGCTGGTGAGGGGTGGTCTTTCCGGGTTGGCCTGGGCCAGGGGTGGAAGAGCTTTTCTGTGCCCCTATCTCATCTGGGAATATGGAGATCCTGTGGCTCCCAAGACGTCAGCTTGGGCTCACTACTTTTGGTCATGTTTCCTGCCAGCAGTCCCTGACCCTCCCACAGGAACAGCTCCCCTACACCTCAAAGCCCCTCCTGTCCTTCCCCTTCCAGTGGAGAGGAGCCACTGGGTGATGGCTTTGGGGTGGGTGTGCCTGGGTGAATGTTCCCGGGCCATCGTAGTGTTTGGGCTCATTCTAGGCCAAGACTTTGAGCAAACCGTATTTGGTGGGGACAGGGGCCCTTGAGCCTGGGCTTTGTTTGGCAAAGGAGTGTGGAGGCAGGGGAGTGGACTGCGAGAGAGGAGAGTGACAGGGTGTCCCAGAGGGCAGAGTTGCTATGGGAAGGAGACCTGGAATGAAGCCAGACCAACAAGTGCAGAGCTCTTCTGGGAACTGGGCTGTCCTCTCCAGTGGTCATCTGTCACCTCCTGAGCATAACCGTGTTGGCTGCCCATCCTCTGCCATAGCGAAGCCTCAGTCACTCACTGTCTTGCCTTAGAGACATTACTACTGTCACCATCTCTCCATGCCCTACCCTGAGAAGTGCCTGCAGAAAAGGACCCCATTTCTGTGTCCCCAGGTTGTCCCTTTGGCCTATTCATGAACTTCTCAACCAACTGCAAGGCCCTATGATTGCTGTTCAGAACGCAGTTCTGCCTGGCAGACTTGTACAATGATGGAAATGTCTGTCCTGCCTGACACAGTGGCCACTAGCCATGTGGGGTTGTCCAGCACTTGAAAGGCGGCTAATGTGACATCTATGTAACTTTAATTTTTTTTTTTGTAACTTGAATTTGAATTTGAATGTAAGGAGCCCTTGGTGGGTACTGTATTGGACAATGCAGCTGACGGTGTGGGGTGTACGTGTTTTAAGGTCACAGAGCCCCAGGAATGTGGAAAGGACACGGCCTCCAGTTCTTCCTTTCTCACAGAGGAAATAAAGCCGCACAGGAGGAGGGAACAGGGAGAATCAGCAGGAGTCCAGGGCCCTGAAGCCCAAGCTCTTGCTCTCAGCTCTGCACAGGGATGCTGCAGATAGCTCCTGCTGCAGGAGTACTGCCTTCGGCAAGCCCTGGACTCTCACCCAACCCCAGGAGGCTGCAACCCTGCAGGTGCCAAGGGCTTGGTTGACCTATTCAGTGCCCCATGTTTTTATTTTTGTTTTTTGTCAAAGGATGGAGGTGCTGCTATGGTGAAGGGATGGTGTTGGTAGCTTCAGGTGGATGTTATTACTTCCTTACTTTTTGGTTCTGAGAATTGAACCCACGTCTCCTACATGCTAGGCAAGTTCTGTGCCAATAAGCAATGCTCCAAGCCCTAGGAGCTGCTTTCTCATTGCCCAGCTCTCTGTACCCTGCAGACAGCCCAACAGGTGAGAGTGGGAGAAGAGACTTCAGTCTGAGTCCCAAGCCCATGAGATGGAGGTTAACGGAGTACGTGTCTCTGTCTCCATGCACAAGCCCTGCACCAGGTGGCGTGACGCTCTGGACCTGTGACAGTACCACTGCACGTGGTAAGGTGAAAGAGCCCCAGGACCTGAGTCAGGCAGGCTGGGTCCTAGGCTTGATTCCTCACTACCTTTTAGGGTTCTTCCTCAATTGAATCTCTGCTGGGTGATCCTGGGGGAATGCCTTCTGTTTTCTGGGCCCGTTTCCTCGAGGGTAAAGGAGCGCTGGTTGGATCTCAGATGGCCTACACTTTTGGTGGTGGTGCCTTAGACTTCCTGGGTGGGGCCATGTGGGGCGAGGTATCTGCGGAGAGGGAGAATGAGGTTGAGGGGCGTTTGTCAGGCCATGGGAGGTAGGGCTGGCTAGTGCAGGCCCCAGGCTCAGAGCTGGCTTCTGTGAGCTGGGGCACTTTTCTGACCCGAAATCTATTACCACATCGTTAACTTTGGCCTCTAGGGTTCCAGGAGGGACACAGGGGTGGCTCCTCTGTAAACTTCCCACCCAAGATTATATAAGCAAACTCCCCCGGAGCCATGTTGACATCAGACAGATGACGTCATCCACACACGCAGGAACCTGTGCAGAGGGGTGAATGTGTCAGTCTTTGTCACATTCCTGTTCCTGTGGTCGTAGGGCTGCTCCTCTTTTCCACACTCAGTCAAACCCAGAGGCAATAGTTTGGAAATATGAAGTCTTTATTCTGTTTGACCTCAAAGCAAGGAAAGGCTGGCGCAGCAGGCAGGGTCTCCGTGTTCAGTGTCCCTGCACAAGGGCATGAACCCAGGCCGAGGGGACCCCCAGGGAGAGCTCCAGCTCTGGGCTCAGGCTGAAGGCAAGGCTCACCCTTGGAAGAAGGCTCAGTGGGCCAAGGCAAAGCCAATGCGATGGTTATGCCGGTCAAATTCTGTGTAGAACTTTCGGATGAAGCTGGCCCCCAGGGCCCATAGGGGCCCAGTGGGTGGTGGGATGTCCAGACCTTGGAGGGCCAGGGTGCACGTGTCTTCATCCCTGTACGGGTCCTGGCAGGAGACAGGAGGGTTGCGCCACTGCCCAGCACGTGACCATTCCCCACCACCTGGCCTGCTGCCCCGGAAGATGACTTAGCAATGTCTCCTCCTGCTCCCCGTCCATCACATCTTGGCCATCTTAGCCCAGCATGGATTGACCACTCTGGGTGCAGGTGCTGTGCCGGATGCTGGGCACACAGTGCACCAGGCACAGTGCTGCCTTTCACAGCTGCCAGTCTGGCTTTAGTTTATGACCCTAGATAAGTTCTCTAAGCCTCCTGAGCCTGAATGGAGGATAAGAATGTAGGAGCGTAGCAATCTGGGAACACTGGGTGGGAAGAAGGAGAAGGACCACTGTAGTGGCTAGCAGTCTGGCTGCACATTGGTGTCCTCCAGGGGGCCTCTGGGAGCACCGGTTCCTGGTGGCACTCCTAGAGATTCTGACGCCACAGGTGGGGATGTTGCCTGCGTACTGGGATGGTTAGAAGGTCTCCAGGTGGCACATGCAGCAACATTTGAGAGCCACAGGTGAGCCTGCGGTCTGCGCATTACGCCTGGCCTCCCTTCAGGGGTCCCTGCCCACTTCCTCCCTGTGCCTCACCTGTAACACGTAGTCTGCACTGGTGAGCGTGTAGGCTCTGTCTCCCAGGTGGAAGGAGATGTCAGGCAGTGTGGGCACCTGGTTACAGTTCACGGTGTACTGTGGGAGGGATAAAGGGAGCCCCGTTGAGAGCCCTGTGCTCTGGCCTGGCCCCTCTACTAGAGAGAGGGCTGGGCACTAGGGCTGTCCTCCTTCCATGGAGAACCAGCCATATGTGCTAGGGGTGGCAGAGGTCAGCAGAAGGCCTACGGTGGCCTTGTTTGAGATCTAACGCTGCCCAGTGTGATTTTGAGGCTTGGACCAGAGGATGCTTCGTCCACTGCCAGTGCCCCTCCCCTTAGCAGCTTACTTCATCTGTGCTTTGCTCCTTGGCGCCCAGGGCCTCCATGATCAGCCTCAGGGAGCTGGTGGGACCTGAGATGTAGGATGCACCGGTGTCCACCACTGCCGCGCAGCCCTCCTCACACAGCAAGGTGGCCGAGCCCACAGACACCCTGGGGGAGGTCACAGACAGACAGGAGGTTGGCAGACACTCCTGGGCTGCATGTCCTTCATGAGCAAGGGTGGCAATGGGAGCCATGCTGGTGACCAGGGGTGCATTGGAGGAGAGGGGAGGCAGTGAGCAGAGAGCAGATGGGGGAAGAAGGTGCTATCTCCCCTCAGCACGTGGCTGAGTGACTTCACTGTTGTTGCCAGGCCCCCAGCGCTCAAATTTCAGCAATGCTGGACAAAGCAGGCAGAGAGCAGCTGGTGGCTGTGCCTTAAGAAGCATCTGTGTTTGGAGAAGGAAGGATGATAACCCTGTCCCTGCCCCACCTCTGCCCACCCCACCCCAATGGCAGCAGCAGGGTAGCGTGGAGGGTTGGGGACTCCTGACCCCTTCATCATGATCTGCCAGGAGCCAGTCTTGCTGATGCTCACGTAGTGGAAATTCCCTTGGTAATGTTGGGGGTCACTGCCCCCCAGCAGGAGCTCTCCCCCCAGCAGGTGGGAATCCCTAAAGGAGAGATTAGCAGCTCTTAGAAGCCAACAAGCTCTAGAACCTTGAGACCGGTGACAAGAGAAAGTTGGGCACGGTGCCAGGCAGGGCACACGTAAGTGGGGTGGATGGACGGGCTGGACACTGTCACTAGGAAACACACAGAATGTGCAGCTTCTCCCCTCTCAGGCCTTTCCAAGACCAGCCAGAGGTTTGTCCAGGCAGGTCCAGCTGCACCCAAGAGTAAATCTCCAGAGAGCCTGTAGAGACAGTACAGGAATAGCAAACAGATGCAAACAGGATGCAAATCACATGCCCTCACTTGAGCAGGTGCTTGGGAGAGACTGGGGGAGGCTACAGAGGGGTGTGCAGAGGACAGGACACAGGGGCAGAGAGCAGGCATCTATCTAGAGAGCCCAGGGTTGCTGAGGTGAGTTTTGGGTGGGTGGCCTGTGTGATTGTGGGTCAAGGCTCGAGAAGCACTGGAGGGTCATGGTCGTCTCCAAACTTGGACTTCTGCAGAGAGAGACAGAGACAGAGAGAGGCAGACAGAGAGACAGACAGCAGAGAGGAAGCTGTCTTTCCCGATGAGCTTCACCAGCTGCGTTGTCTGGTAGATTTGGTATCAGGCACTGTCTTTTCATCCTCAGACAGTGGAGTCAGCAAGAGGTGAAGTCACTTGCTAGAAGTCATGCAGGCCTTGAGGGCTCCTGGTGCCCAGACGGAGACTGATTCCCCTGCCTTCCTCTTGCAGGTTGCATGGTGCCTCCCCAGCTCAGGGCCTCCCTAGGACTAGTTTTCAGAGTGTGCGTATGTGTGTGATGGGCTGTTCTAGAATTCACATCAGAGGCGTGTGTACGTGCTCCCCTGCACGAGTGTGTAGGTGTGCCTGTGTTCCTCTGTGCAAGTGCCATTTGCACATTCTGCGCACGTGCACGTGCAGTGGCACAAGTTCTTTCCACCCTCTCCCAACACACTGGGAGAGGGCATTTCCCTGGATGCCCCAGCCCTGGGCGAGGGAGAAGCCCTCGCCCGGCAGAGCCTGCCTTCTTCCTGTTGGCTGGCTGCTTGTCCCCTCCGCCCCGTGGCCCCAGCTCCTGTGCCCCTGTTTATCTCCTCTCTGTATTTTCAATCCCTTGCTTCCCATGAGCTTCTTCTTCCACCCACAAGCGTTGCTCGAGCATCCTCTAGCATTAAAAAACACCCACTTCCCTTTCCCTGCTTCTCTCTGGATCTCACCCCATACCCTGCCCCACGTCCCTTCCCTGTTGAATTTCCCAGGGCGGCCTACCTGTTGGGACCTCCACTTTCTGACACCCACCTCCACTTTATAACTGCTTACCGTCTGGCCTTGCCCCCACTTCCTCTAAAGAGGCTTTTTCCAAGAAAAACCACTCCTGGCTGCAGAGTCAAATGCCTTCCTCTCTGTCACTGACGTCTTTTTGCCTGTGTGACCTCTTGTCATATCATGCCTCAGCCCAGAACCGAGGGCACCTGTGCCTGTCAGTGCTGTGCTCTTTGAGGGTTGGGGGCAGGGGTTGTCTTGTTCACTGTGTTCGCTGCTCTGCCCCTCTCAGCGTGGCCCTTAGTATGACCTGGATCAATGATTGAGCAAATGAACAAATGGAGATACTAGAGAAAGAATGAAACTGGCTGTCTCTGTGTCCCCCCAGGGAAGTCTCTGGGTCACAGCAATGCCCCGTCTCCACTGCATTCTCCTCGTCTTCCACCACTGTCCATTAGAACAGGAGCTGTTCTGCCTGCCCCCCCACTGTGGGGACGCTACCCACTCTGGCTGCTGAGCTCTGGAGATGGGGATGGTGCCACTAAGGAGCTGCATGTTTAGGTTTAGTGGATTCAGTGTCAGCAGTAGCTTCCATCCTGGCTAGGGCGGCTGCAGATGACTGACTAGCACCTGATCAGGAGCTCATAAATGCTGCCCAGGCTCTTCTCCCCTCCTTCCCACCCTGCCCTGGGCCCTGCAGTCCCAGGCCCACCTGCTGTAGTAGACTGAGAAGACGTCTTCTTTCAGCACCCTCTGAGAAAGGATGTGGTCAAAGACGGGGGTGACCCCACCGACGGCCTGCGCAGGGAAGCCCATGCCAAGGACCCCATCAAACTTGGCCAGCATGAAGGGTAACAGGGGCAGTTCCGTGACCTCTCCGAAGGTCTGGGTCACTGTGATTCCACCCACCTGTGGGAAGGAGAACCAGAGGGGCTGGAGCCCGCTGCTCACCCCCTGGCTGGGGTCTGAGCTGGGCATCTCCCTGAGAAGCCTCAGAGCCACACTAGCTCCTGGGTGCAGCAGTGTGGGGTGAGATAATGTCACCAACCCTGCACTCACACACACCCTCCTCATGCATCTGTGCTGCAGGGTTTTCAGGGAATGGGTTGGCCAGCAAGGGCACGGGCTGAGAAGGTAGTCCTGGACTGGGGATATAGCTCGGGGGCACAAGCGCCTGCCTGGCAAGTGTAAGGTCCTGAGTTCGATTCCTGGTACCAAAAAAAAAAAAAAGAAGAAGGTGGTCCTGGCGGGTGGTGATAGACAATGTACCAAGACCTCTACCCGCCCACGGCGTGCTTCCACAGTGGCAGGACTAGGTTTTGGCTCCCACGCCCTTCACAGGTTAGGGATTTCCCCAGCCTTGCCAGGTCCCTCCTCTGATCCTTTCCCCTGACTTCACAGACAAGGACAGGTGGGGCTCCGCCTCTACCCGTTTCCGGACTGCAGCACGGCATAGGCTGAGACACTCCAGGCCGGGAGAGATCAGATACAAACGAAAAGAGAGCCAGGTCCTGAGCCCAACGCTAACCTCAAACTTCAGCTGTGCTCGCAGTGCTCGTCCCTAAGACTAAGCCTGACCGCAGCGCCAGCAATACGCTGAGCATGGATTTTAGGCTTGGGCCTGGTTAAGATCCCAGTTAGAATAAAAGACTCAGATGGCTCCTTGGCTGGAGGCTGTGGGGCTTAGGCTGGGCCTACTTGCGAGTTAGAAGTGAAAGTTTCCATCCATTGCTCTGCAGGAGCCAGGAGCCCCAGGGGAGCCAGGAGCTCGGGGTGGCTCTACCTTGGCTTCTGTCTGTGCAGCTCCAGGCAGAAGCCATAGAGCAAGCGCTCCTCACTTCCCTAGCTCCAAGGTGGGCTGGAGTGTCCCTGCCTCCAGTGCAGGCCCTGGAGGCCCAGCAGAGGCCTGGGGACAGAAGGGCAGGGATCAGCTATCTGGGGCAGCCCCACTTACAGTTACGATGTCCTGGCTTAGGAAGCCTTTGACCTTTCCTGAGCCATAGCGGATGGTGAATTCCGTCCCATTCTCCATGTAGCTGGAGGATTCTGATGAGTCGTAGAGACTGTGAATCTCTGGCAGAGGGATGGAGACTCAGATCTGTGCAAGAGTGGCCCAGACAAGGGCTCAAAGGCAGGGTGAGTTGTGGGGTTGGCTGATGTGGCGGAGACTTAATGGGGTGGGCCTGAGGTCGGCTTGGAAACTGCTTCAGCAAGCAAGGACTGTGCTGTGCTTTGGGGCCCTTCTGTGCTCGAACTCCTGAGACATTTTGTCTCAAACCAAGCATTTTTAAGTAAATGCTGCCAACACTGGCGATGCCAGAGAAGATTCTGGGCACAGGCTAAGTGCTCAGTAAGACACTGTTGATTGGGGATGGAAGACTATAAGGGTCTGGGATGCGTTTGTAAATCTGATCCTGTGAGGGTCCTAGGGAGTCTGGGAAATGGCCTTCTGGGTGGCCAGGCTGCTGCTGGACTGGCTCTTTCACCTTGGTGGCCATGTTGGTGGGTGGGAGCCGTCCTCTCTCCTCCCAGGGTCGGGATGCAGAAGCATAGAGGAAGCAGTCCACTGAGAGCAGGGGAGTGGTTAGCTGGGGTGGGGCAGGACTGCCCACTCAGGGCAGGGCAGGGGGCTTAGGGACAGGCACCACAGAGCTTGGGTCTTACCACAGGCTGTGTAGAGAGGGCTGCACTTGGTGGAGGGCACCCAGAGGTTGGCTGAGCCTGTGTCAAAGATGACTTTGAAGGTCTGGGGTGGGGTGCCAATGCCAATCTCACCATAGTACTGAGTCTGTGGGGTGAAGAGGAAGAAGTAGTTGGCAGGGGGCTAAGAGCCCTGGGTCTTGGGAGCTTCTTGCCTGGTTCCACCCTTGGCTTGGGCAGGGAGATCAGGCAGATCCTACAGCCTCTCTGGGTTTCTTGTTGTCCTGCAGGGACTGGGCAGGGGCTTGACACTGTTTCCCAGCATCCTAGGACCTGCGGGGCTTAGTAAGATAAGAAAGCAAAATAAAAACCGTGAAGTGAAGGAGGGAGGTGCCAACCCTCGAGAGCCACTGGCGCAAGGGTCATCAGGCTGTGCTGGGTCAGATCACCAGAATCCCACCTGAGGCCATGCACCCCTCTCCCCGCACCAGTGATGCCTGGCTTGTGGCCCAGGCCGACTCTTCCTTGGCTCCCTCTTGCTGTCTGTGCCCCAGGTTGCCTGGTGTAAAGTAGGGATTTTGAAGGGTGCTCAGGTGCTCCTTGGCTCTCAGTCAAACACGGCCGTCTTTGAAGCAAAGACAACCTTGGGTCCAAGAGGGAAAGAGGACGGGGTGGGAGCAAGGGGTCAAGCCAGGCACTCACGTCCAGGTAGTTGGTGAGGAGCACAGGGAAGGTGCAGTTGTCAAAGGACAGGCTCTTGGCGAACTGGCCCCACTTGGAACTAAGCCTGGCCATGTCTACTCCTCGCTCCTTCAGGCTGTCCCGGATCGAGGGCATTTTCTTGAGGAAGATCCTAGCACAGGGAAGGGAAAAGAAAGAACAGAAGAACCTTCTACTCCTCAACAGTAATGCTAGAGTCCCGGGGCCCTGCTTTTAGTGTGTCCACTGCTAACCTTAGCCTGAGCATCTGGGAATTACTGCTTTGTTTTAGGGTTTCTAAAGAGAACATATAAGCCTCTGATCACCTGGGTTGGTATTAAATAAATCTCTAGCTTCCTTCTGTCTTTTCATTTTGATTAGACAAGCTATTTGTTCATGCACCCATCATCTGTCTATCCACCCATCTGTCCCGTCATCCGTGTGTCTGTTCATCCATCCTTCTATTCTCTCCTTCCCTACACTCCTCCATCCCTCTCACTGTCCTGTGTTTAACACTCACTGTGTGCCTTAGCACACTGGACAGAGATGTAAAGGTAAAGGTCACTGCTGCTTTTAGGGAACCCTGGCAGGGAGACCGACAGGAAACCTGCAATGTTGTTCCCTCTGAGGAGATGAATGGCAGTAGCCCCCTCGATGCTGGACCAGGGATGCGGTGCCATGTCAGGCCTGTAGATGGCAGCAGATGCCAAGAGCAGCCTCAGGGCTCTGGGACCTCAGGGCAGGAGACAGGGCCTGGCAGCGTCTTGAATGCCAGTGCACCTCGCCCTCCAAAGGATGTGTCTTGGGCCCAAGACCCAGTCCCTTTACTTCCAGTCACCTTTGGCAGGAGGAATTAAAAAGAGACCTAGGACCTTACAGCATGTTAAGCCACTCCCTGGGGACATGGCAGTCCCTCCCCTGCCCCAGAACTCCTCACAGACCTCATACCGGCTCTGCAGAATAGCTATCCTATTTCATATCTAAGAAGTAAAGGCTCAGTGGGTGAAGACACAGAAATAATGGAGGGACTCAAAATCTGCAGCCTGAGTACCCTGGGCTATGACATGGGCCGTTCGCCGAAGCCTGGAGCAAGGTGTCTTGAGCTACCCACTGCGGGTCCCAGGGCCAAGTCAACCTGACTCTGCCACAGACTTCCCCAGGTCCATGGAGACGCCCTCCTGCTCCCGCTCCAGTCCCCCGGCCTGCTCTCTCCTTTCCTTCCCTCTACTGACCGTCCTCTCATTTTGGCCATGAATATGAAGGCAGCGTCCACCTCCCTCAGTGGAATACTGTAGTGGAAACGTTTCATATTCCCATCACAGTTCACTCTTCACAGCATGTCTCACAGCTGGACCTTCAGCCACTCCATGAGGTGGGCACTTTTATTCCTTCCATTGTACAGATGGGAGAGTGAAGGGTCAGCGGTTTGGCCTCAAAGAAGGTACATTTCCTACTGTTTGCTGAAAACAGCTTCTACCTTGGACCTTTACTTTGTTGTCATTCCTCTTACTTCTCCCCTTCCCTCCCACCCCCAAGCTCTTTAACCCCTCAAGGCCCCACGGGTACCCCATCTGGAAGCTTGCCCAAGGATTCGGCTCACACTGCGCTCCCTCTCTCCGTCTTCCTTGGGCTCCTGCTCTGTCTCCCCAAGGTGCACCCAGCGGGCACCACTCGGCCTAAGGAGGCAGAGCTGTGTGGTTATGGCGGGTAACGCTTGGATCTTCTTGCTTGCTGTGTGACTTAGAACATGACCTAACCTCTCTGGGCCTCCAGTGAGTCCTCATCAGTTCCTCCACAAAGATGGGCCCACTGGAAGGAC